>OY756359.1:15560893-15755893 GCA_963576895.1 Ceraclea dissimilis
TTGACTCCACTTTTCCTTCGTGAAGGACCAGGAGACCGCTTTGTGATTTGCATTCAAAATCGAGGTCTCGTTTCTTCCTTTCACACGTGTACCAACGTCCATATTTACAATACTTTCCCGAGTGTCCTACTGAATAAAGGGTTTGATATCAATTTATCTTCATATGGGTGCTCTGTAATGTTTGATATGTTTTTTCTTAAATATTCGTGTTATTAATAATTTATACAGTAAATTGGGAAGTTGCGTTGTCTAAAAGCATTCAGAAATCTGTCATGTTTGTATGACAGTGAAGACTCGCGAGTAGGCTGAATAAGTGAGTTGGATTTGATAAATTATTCATATCAGAGAAAGTCTTTGTTCATATCTGTGCTTGAGCAAGTACTTCATGGGAAACAAATTTAATTTTAAACTCTTTTAGTGATGTGTATACAAAGTATGTACACAATTAGATTAGTAGTAACCTATATAGGTACTATTACATAATATAGAACGTTGTCTGCCTACTACTTCTTATTTAATTATAGGAAATTATATGTAAACTGAATACGTTGCCAGTAGGGAAAGGGGTATTTAGCTATTTTGATTTAAAAAAGAAAAATTAATTAACAGGTATTTTACAATTAATTCTGTCGTCAATTTGTTATCCTTTTTCGAAAGATGATTCGATTTCGTCTTTCAAATCAAAGGATCTGGACTTGTATATACGAGTACGCACAAACCCAAATATTTTTCCTGCACACTTCACACTATGTTAAAAGCTGGTTTGTCGTGAAGTGCAGAATACATTGTCAGCCCCGGATTCGCACCCATTACCACCCGCCAACCAGAAATTATTCCTTACCGTAGGTATAAAAAATATCTAAGTATTATATTATAATATTGTCAATTAAAAATATGGCGTATATAATATGAGTAAGCATTCTGCATTAGTCAGGATATCAATATTCTCTACCACTCTCTTTTCATCCCAAAGATGTATTTTTAATGGATGCTTGTAATATTTACGGAGGACGTAATATTCCATTACCCATACGTCTAAAATAACTTTTGGGAAACAAAATACGGGAATACTAATAAACATGAAGTATCAAGTGGGGAGCTCCAAGGATGTGCTATGTATACCTAGATGTACGTTTTTATATTGTACATTTTTTTAAATTTTATTTTCTAGAGCACAGACAATCTTACAAAAAATATAAACAGTACAACATTACCAACAAGTGGACCAGTAAAGGCTCAAAATTACCAATTTATATATATTTGAGATGCACGCAAAAACATTAGTGAAATAATATATTATATGGAAAGATCAGCATACAATTAGAAAAAAATAAAATAGCAGACAAAGAAACATAATGTAAATATTAATAAATAAACAAACAATAAATAAGTAAATGAATAAAGTTATAAGTAAATAGATAAATGAATAAATATATACCTAAATAAAACATAGTACATTCAAGTGCAAATTATCATATTAATACCAAATAATGTGTCAATATGTACAAGTTTATAATTTTGAAGAGTGATCGAAACGTATCACAAAGGTTTTACTACTCATAGGTTACAGCAAAGTTATTTGTTTGTTTAGAATGTATGAGTATATTAATACATAAAGCTGTAATAGAAAGGTATTCATTTAAAAGTTCGCTCATTAGACGCTATGTCTAACTTACATGAACAAAAGTACACAACGTAGCAGGATATTATAGGTAGGTACTATTTGTAGATATAATGTACACCCGTTTAACATCGATTTAGGTATATTAACAATATGTTACAATTGACAAGTATATGAGTATTTATTATTTTAGATATTTATGATTCATTATATTTTGTCCGTTATGATTTTACATGCTTGACAGTCGGCACCGTGTCTCCTCTGGTTGTCACATTGTGTTTTTATTTCTATTGTAAAATGATTGACTTGAATACTGGCCGGAAACTTTTACACTCTGACCGGTATTGAGCCTCATCATATACATCGTACTGTGATATTAAATTAATTATTGTTCCATGTGTTGACTTGTATTGAATAATTGACGAAATGCTGGTCGGAACCTTTTACACTCCGATCAGCATTGATCTTGGATCATATTTTCTGTCTATTGATTTACAATCCTATATATTTATATACTAATGTGCTATTGTTTAATTGTAATTCTTATTTACATAACATGTTCAAATGACGATTCCAGGTGTCCGGATGGGCCTACGGATGATAAGCAACAATAAACAATAAACCTTATTACTCTAACAATCGTCCAATAAAATAATATCTATAAAGCTAATTAAAACTGAAAGTCGATAAAAAAATTGACGTGTTCGGTGTTACTAAACTCTCTGAACTTTCATTCATGTATCCGCAGATTTTCCGAGAAATGAGGCGTTTAATTTGTTTGAGCTATAACTCTATATAGGTAGGTACCTACTAATTGTTTGCAAGCAGATTTTATTACAGCAGATTTATACAGAATGAAAACATTAAAACGTTTAAATAATTATTATTGCCTGTTCAACGTTGTTACTAAACATCTTCTCTAATTACGTTTTACGATTCACAATATTTGTTAGGTTTTTTCAATTTGTTTCAATTGTCTGCAGCTTTAAGTGTTTGAGAAAAAACGCAATATTCGTCTTACTATATTTTTATCGTTGAAATAAAATAATCTGGTCTAAGAAACAAAAGAGAGTTTTTAACGCTAGCGCTTCCGAAAGCCGAGAAAATAACCTTCTTTCATTGCACACCACTCTTATGGCATATTTAGCAAAACTGCAAGGCCGTGCGGTGCCTTGATGCAAAGAGGCAGCCGCCTTAGGCCGCACCCCTAGAGAGGCGTCAAAATCTGCCAAATTAAAAAACCTCTAGAGAGGCGTCAAAATCTGCCAAAAAAAATCAATCATGAATAATAAATAAATCTTAACTAAACGCTTTTCAGATTCACTTAATTACCCATAAAATTCTTTCTCATAAAAATGAGAAAGAATTTTACATATTACTACAGACAATTCATATTATTGTGAAAGATATTCTTTTTATTTTTATTTAAAGCACCTACGTCACAATTTTTTTCTCTCAGTCTCTGTAAAATATTTCGCTTGCGGCGCCACAAGGAGTTTGAGGAGTGGAATTTCAAAGACTTGCCTCGTGCCGAGAAAATCTGCCGCATGGCCCTGACAGAAAAATAATAAAAAAATTACGAAACGCGACTTTCTAAGCCAGACATACCACGTTACCCATTCTTAAAAAACAATTTTACATTTTTTAAAACAATTTTTAATTTATATTTTTATTCAAACCATCTACATACATTACGGCCTTTTTCTCACAGTCTCACAAATTAAATTCTCCTACGGTGCTGTTTGTATTGAAAATTTAATTGACACCCATCGGTTTTTTTTAATAGCATTGGAAGGATATTTCAAACAGTAAACGTCTGTGGGGCGGCATTTCAAAGCCTTGCATTATACAGAGAAAATCTAGCCCACGGCCCTGGTAAGTATAATGTTCACTGGGGCGAGCTTATCGATATAAAGCGATTTCTTCCAGCTAACTAAAATATGTGCAGTACTATCTCAATGCGAATTAGGTAGGTACGTGAAAATTTGTACCCGCAGTATATTGGTCGTTACAAAATACACGGCGACCGAAATATAAAGCAATTTTTTTCGGATCTATGTATTTTAGATACAGATTACCTATGAAACATTAATCTAATATTAAATTACCTCTCTGTAATAACAAAACCAAAGCTGCGATCACACTCCAGCTTATCATTTTGTGAGTTGAGTTACTGATCCATCCTTAGGTGAGAATTGCAATAGATGATATTATCATAATTATTGTATGTTTATATGCAAGTTCAGTCACAAGATCAATGCTTGAAAAATATTTCAATATTTTTTTTATTAATCATTTAAATGTATCGTATTTTTTAGCAACATGAGGGTTTTCATAAAGAATTGTTAAGCTTTGTTATCTCATGATAATGTGGCCCTAAACATGAGCATAGCAAAGTAAAACAAGTAAGTAGATTTATAAATGTCACGACACGTTTCACAACATAGATTGTTCACAAATGACACGCAACCATAATAAAAACCACGAAAGCAAATGCATATTACATATATTATTATTTACATTTAGGTATACCTATTCGTTTAATTTAAGAACACGCCGCCAGTCGTGGTGAATATTATTTAAACTTTAGTATTATGACTGTTATTTAATTTTTCAACTCCAACTAGTACATACATACATAGTTTCTAATGCCACGCGACGAACATCGTGAACAGTAAATTTTAAATTTCGTGCTTCACGAGCAAATACGAAGACGTCACGCACGTACAACCCTCCACCGCAAAGCCTGATTTCCAACTGAACTGACCATTATGAATACCGAATTTCCTTGGCGTACGTTTAAGGAGCTTTCGTGCAGTGGTGAAGTGAAGGGGTTGCGCACTTCACTATTTTAAGTTTATTCATGGAGTTTTATAACTTCAAGTGAATTCACTTTAAATTATTATTTTATGAAACACTATTTAGTAACAGTACCCCACTTGCTCCAACAATTAAGAGACCAGATAATCTTGTATAATGTACATTCTATATGCGAGTATACCTATGTCGAGTAAACTATAAGTATACGATGGCTTTGTCACATTAATCACATTAATGATGGTGATGGCATTATCAAGGTTGGAAAAAACTTTTATTAATAATTGAATAAAATAATATACAATATCCAAATTGTATGAATTCAGCCAACACAACCCTATACATTGCAGAAACCCAGACATATGGCTGGCCACAAACGTCCCGAAGTTCAGTTCCGGAATCGACCGTTTTGCAAAAAGGTTCCGACCAAAACCTCTTTCTGAATTTAAAATCGGGGTGACGCTGAATTCAGAGAGAGGTTTTGATCGGAACTTTTTTGCAAAACGGTCGATTCCGGAACTGAACTTCGGGACGTGTGTGGCCAGCCTATGAGTAACTATTGCATAAACGCACAAGATCTCATATATTATTTTGCAAGCACACACTCGAGATACTGTAATGAGTTGAGCTGAGTTTCTACATTTACATTTACACCCTCGTATGAGGCAATATGTCTGTGTATGGATCAGTTGTTGAGATTCTCGTCTTAAGAAACATTTGCATAAGATCAAAGTTGTCTAACTTTCTAAAACAAATATTGTACTCGGCTGCCATAACGTTTAATATGAAGTTGGTGGGATACACGTATAATATTATTACACAGTACCTACTTACATATTATAATAATACTAAATATTACCATGATACTAACATCTACAGGTACGTAAGTGAATTCAGTTACAACAGAATTATGTAAAGTACCTACGAGTATTTTGTCTTATCTCCTGAATCAAAAAGTATAATTAGTATAGAACTCGTATTATACCAAAATATACCGTATCTACTTAAACCACTTACGTCTATGTTTTTTATACGGTTTGATAGTCCCACTAGAGTTTATTTAGGAAAAAGGTAAATGCTTTTTCAAAGTTTCTATTTTTGACTTTTTAATTAATTTATGTATTTTAAATTCCTGATTTTTATTTCCTCCATTAAATGTTTATGGAGACATTGAAGTTTTCCTACTAATCAATTATCTTCCAACTTCCCTCCATTTCCCATCTATAGAAACAATTCTCGTCGTTTAGGGAAATCAAATTTGTTCTTTTTAAAAATATACAGGGCCATCGAAAAAGAATGCTCCTATTTTAAAGTGGAATAACTTTGGAAATAAACACGTTAAATGAGTGATTCTTTCACTGTATGGTAACTAATGAATGTAAATATTGTTTTATGTATGATACAATGCGCTAGCGCATGCGCATAATGGCTGCGCAGTCGACAAAGCCAACCGATGCTTTTCATCTACCGCCTCGCAATGTAATGAAACATTCCCGTACAAATTAAACATTCCCGCTACTTCTAAGAATGTCGACATCTATCGATTACCATTCAAAACATTTTATGCTCATCATTATTTTCGCAATATCATGTCAATGAAAAGTAGTATGGACCAAACACTTTTGGACCGTAACCGAAGGCATTGCGAACGCGAAGCGTTTTAAATTCCGTGTACAATTCGGACACCTTGCGAATTACAAAATCTTTGACGGAACAACTTTTATAAATATAACTGTTTAAGGTATAATAAGGATTTTACAAAATAAATCCAATAAAATGAAAAGTGGTAATAGTTGTTCGTTGGTTCCTTTGAGGACTAATCATTTTAATATTGCAGGTACTATTATTATTTTGTTTCCCTCAAAGGCTGTTTGTCAATACGAATAGAATATTATATTTTTGTATTCATAGGCAAAATAACGTAATATTATGAGGGAATATTGTTTATCTTCTGCTTGTCAGGGAATTGGAAAATATTACTACCGACGAATAATAAAAGTTTCATTCTCTGTTTACCACCAAAGTGCTCACTGCTCACCCATCCAAGTGTACAAAGTAAAAAGAGAGTTTGTTTGAAATTGCATTACACAGTTGTTGAAGTTTGTGTACTCGTTTCTCTAGTGGAAAGTATTATTTTAGTACATAAATAATGATTATATGAAAAATGTATTGTGCTTTTCTTTTACCAAATATTTTGTTTGTTTTTCATATAGCATAACCTCTTCTTAAATACATACTATACTTCTTCTGCTTCTTCCCTCCACTGCTGGATATAGGCCTCTTCCAACTGTTTCCACTCGTCTCTGCTCCGACCCTTCCGCATCCAGGTTACCCCAGCGATTTGGACAATGTCGTCGATCCATCTGTTTGGTGGCCTTCCGACACTCCTTCTATCTGTCCAATCATAAACGTCTCATTATTTTAAAGATAAGAACTTGCCCGATAATTGTTGTACAATAATTTTGAAAAATACCTTCACCATAGATAATTAGTTAAATTTATTCTGTTCTATTTCAGTCTCTTGAAGTAATTCTTCATCCACGCAGCCAATATACTCGTATGTGGGAATCTCCGGGTTGTAGAAATGACTCCCACTTTTTTATTATTTATTCAAGTGTACTGTAAGTTTTGGGTTCATAAGCTTGCATAAGGCATTTCACAACTTTTTCAGCAATGGAGATTCGCCACCCATTCTGAAGCATTCACTATCATGGCATATCACCCTGCTCAAGCATTCAGTTGCTTATGGGGTGCAGTAGATATGTAAATAATTGTGTACACAGTTTTATGTTTTTACGTTTTTCAAACAGACAATATAATTCATGCACCAACCATTCATTCCTTTCAAAAATAAACTGAAGCACCTCTATCTTTCTCAAAACAATTCCCATCAATAACTCCTTTTTTTCCTATTATCCCACCCTGCCACTATCCTTATACCTCTTTACATGTACACGTATATTTTTACTGTATTTATTTATATAGTGCTTATTTGCATGTATATATTGTATATACCCATATATTTATATAAGTATAGTATTTGTGTTTGTTTGATGTGTTGTATATATTATTTTTATTTTTAGTTATTTTAGGTACACTTTAATTGTACGCCAAAAATATACGTATTTATATGATTTCTCAAGGGGTTGGTTGGCAGATATTGCCCATGGCAATAAGCCCGCCATTTGTCTAATGCATGTTCATTATGTTAATAAAGTTTTTTTTCATTATTATTTATTATAATCCATGATTTTATAGGCGAAACACTTGCAACATGATACAGAATTGCATGATGTTGAGGCCTATTGAGCATTTCGAAACAAGCAAACATTTTTATTATTAACCAACAGGGTTGCATTGTTTCACAAGATCAAATTATTGGAAAAAATATTCATCCTGACTAATTTCATTTTCCTCGAAAAGGTAAAGAGGATTAACATATTCTTTAAAAACATATTATAGATTCCGTGAAAAAAAAAACTAATGTGGCGCTAATCCGGCTTGTGACCATTGCATTATTATTATTCTTCAATGCGAAGCTCAAATACATTAATGTTGGACAGCCCTGGTAAACGTGATTCTGTTATCAGAGATGCATGTCATGATATATTTCTAGGACCTTAAGAGTATGCATACCGACATTTCAAAAATTTCTAAAAACGGGAGACCTTATAAATCTCAACAACCGTTACTAAATATGCTCTGGAACAAAATAGGGTAGATGTATTAAACATTTATCTAGGGAATAGTCGTAAAAGTTTTTTTTAATCTTTGTATAGATTACTCAAAAAAAAATTTTGAAAAACACCTCTGATCTTTTTTCCGACAAACGGAAACTCGTTTCCAGAAAGTCACGGAGTAAAAAAAAATTTTGTACTGATAATATGCATTAAACGCTACGCTATTTTTACCATTTTATCATGCGATCGTTCACGCGATTTTGAACCTTAATGCCGTGGGAAATGACTGATGTCATTCTTGGTGCCAAGCCCTTAATTAATTTAAAGACTTTGATAGTATTTTAATTTGCCTACTTTGTAAACTCCTCTATAACGAAGATCAATACTGTTACTCAATAAAAATTTAAAAATATTCATGCAACAATCCCATTTAATCAATTTGTTCATCCGATCATGTTCCTCTAAATTCAAATGTAAGCGACTTTAAAAATAATAATATTTTTCTCTTTTTGTTACAAAATGGATGATACCTAGTATGGTGGTTCATATACGATGTTACTGAAACAACACCATATTGTTTTTCGACAAATAATTTCCTCCATATAAATGGATATATAAAAATATCATATAACTTTCATACATACGATAAAATAGTATCAGGTATCAGTAATAGTACAGGTCATATAGGATGGGTGTTTTTTCACTAACATCCTTTATTCCACCTCCTTTATATTGATTGGTTGGAAGACATTGCCAATGGCAATAAACCCGCCATTTGAATAATGTTCTTTTTATGGCAATAAAGTTTTTTTTTATTATTATTGATGGAAGGATTATGTGGAGAAATTTCAGTACGATGATGTTTTTTCTCGATGATTCCTTGTTCATAACTTGTCCCCTGAAAATGCTTGAAATCGCCCAATCTCTTAGTGATCAAAGAGCAAGATACAAGATAGAAGGAATATGTTGAAAAATAGGTAATAAATATCAGAAGATGGGAACATCCGACATTTTGCGAAAGGGTAAACGGATCAAACCACAAAAAAAGACAATTTTTTTACATTGAATAAATTTGTAAATGTTATGTTCATACAATCATAATGTATAAGCTGTACAAGTAATAATGATATTTATTGAATAAAATATAGACGTAGAAGCGCTCTTAATAACTTTATCGGCTTTCCTTCTCTCGTACATAATTGCATTTTATTTATGAAATATTCATATTTTATTGCTTGTATTTCCTGGGAAATAACAATTATGTCGAATCATTCTCTTGCAACGCCAAATAGTAAAACTTTATATCTCTATCATAGAAATTGCTTGTGTATGTTTGCTTTTTTTATTAAAAACATGTTGTATAATAATTTGGTTGTTGGTTCCACGTGATCACATACAGAAGAATCACTAGAGCGCAAGGAATATGTTTAGTTAAAGCATCGATATCTGTGTACAATGTTGTTCATGTCATGAAGCCAATAAAATAGAGAGAATGACACCAACATAACAGTTTGACACGTAGACGACGTTTTTATAAAATATGACTTTAACATCAATATTTATTATTTTCATTTTGTTGCATATATGTAGGGAAAGTTGTTATTTATTATATCTTTGGTTCCCAAATCCATCATAAATTACCCCCCTCCCCCCGCTATCTCAGCAAAACTCAGGACGACAGTCACCTCTATGAACATTCCCACTGATGGGAGAAGACTGATGCATCCCTGGGCACCTTATTATGGTAAACCATAAGGCGATACATTCTGTCACCGCATGTTGAAGCAAAGTATTTGAGTGGACACGTTAAGTAAGGAAGTGATAAATAAACAGATTAGAGGTATGCCTAATGAAATATCGTGATTTGTATTAAAACATTTGATTAGGATAAATCCTTTTTATAATAAAGTCTTCATGATACATCAGTACATATATAATTGTTGTAGTATTTTTACAGCAAGAGGATCCAATTGAATTTTATTGCATTATGGAATGTTTTGAAATAGGAACAAACTACATATTACATGTATCTATCTATCTACAGGCTAATTTGGAGCTTTTTAAAAATGCAGAAACAAACGAACATATACTCTCTCTCTGTATCAATTAAAAGTAAGTGTATGCTACATATGCCAATGACGGAAATTCAACTGGATACTTGATAATTTATTATTATTCAACGTTTAGAAACATTTTGAACGGCGTTTCCGGTTCTATTAATCCAAGCATGTGCACTGTGCAGTGCCCACTTCATAATATAATATTGACCACACTAAATACCATTACGTCACGTCACGAGTAGGTAATTCATTTTCACTAACAGATGAACCAATCCCTTACTTCTGTATTCTATTCTAATTATACCAACATATGATAATTACTTTAATAATTTGTAGACGTTGCCTAGACAGTTAATTTTCCAATTAGCATTCAATATTGCTTTGTAGCTTAGGAATAATTTCCGAATCCTGTATGAATTATATATATACAATGTTACCATATACATATATTGTTTGTAGGTACAATATACTTGGATTTGCGACTGACTGTGGTGCGACAGTTTAGGTTAGATTATTATTTAGTTCATTTGTAGGCATCAACATGCTCATAATAATCTTGTATGTATGTTTCGTTATTTGTGGAAAGCGTGTTTATCAATCAATCGGAAATAAACTTGATAGAATTAAAATATTAACAGGTAAATCTGTCTTTAGAACGTTGAGAAAATGTGGAAACTACAAATAAATACATGAAACATTTTTAAAATCATAGAAAAAATGCGTGTTCTTAAAAAATCTATAAGATTAATCAATTATGTGCACGTGCAACTACATAGGTACATCTTTATTTCTACATATGAAAGTATCCGCTATAGGTTTTTTATTAGAGAGATATCAGTGGCAAAGGGTGGATTTCTGGAGAAAGAAACCTGGGGCTAACATTTCTTATTGGATTACGTCAAATTAGACACTATTATACCTATTATTTTATCCAAAAGTTAACTCGATGGAAATCGTGTTCTTAGGTAGCTTCGCACCTGATAGATATATACCTATTGCAATACCTAACTTTCTGTTGAAGAAAATGTCTAACAACACAATTATATTTTTTAAATTGACGACTCTTCTGCATTATTCATAAAGCAATCGAAGTAAAGTTTAATATAGCAGAACTCGCCTTTGTATTATGTTATATTATTTATTATGTTAAAAGCATCACATAAAACTTATTATCATTCGAGATATAAAAGTAAACAAAGGTGGAGTTTGAGTATTCGTTGGCAGTCGAAGAATTACCATTTCCCAGCAAACTGCGGGTAAACTAAATCAACGAATAATTTAAAAATTATAATTGGTTTGCATTTTATATTGAATTTTTTATTTCTTTGTGTAGCGAAAAACAATGATGCCTACAATACGTATTTAAAAAAATTTACCATCTCAAATGAATTTTCAAATGTGTACCTACCTAAATAAAATACAGTTACGAGTATGCATACCAACATTTCAAAAAAAAATAAAAAGGAGAGACCTTATATCTCGACAACCGTTATTAAATATGCTTTGGATTAAAATAGGGTAGATGCATTGAATATTTATCTAGGGAATAACCGTAAAAGATTTTTTATATCTTGTATAGATTTCTCAAAAAAAATAATTCAAAACACCTCTGATGTTTTTTCCGAAAGACGGAAACTCTTTTCCCGAAAGTCGCGGAGTGGACAATTTTTTTTGAACTGATAATATGCTTTAAAATCTAGGGAATAACCGTAAAAGTTTTTTGATAGACGCAAAATTAACCCCAAAAAGCGGAATAAACGCTATTTTACCATTTTATCATGCGATTATTCACGCGATTTTGAACCTTAATGCCGTGGGAAATGACTGTGACGTCATTCTTGGTACCAAGCCCTTAAGTACTACCTAATTTTTAGGAAACATTTCCAGATTGTATTACGTAAGAAGCACATACTGTCGGAAAAACCATAAGATTAAAATAATGTGTTTGAAAGTGACATCCTGAAAATAGTCACATAATACATTAGTACGTTCAAAGGATATAAACTATCTTATTCAAATACTTGATGTAAACGACATGCTTGAATTACAAACAATTGTGTGATTCAAATTAGCTATTGTCAAATAATGTCCCTACAATTAAAACGAACACGTAAGCCAAAGTTTTTGTTTTACAAAAAGGTCCGACGAGCTTTTGTACAAAATTATAGTTATATTTCATACCTAATGATATAAGTATAGCATCTAAAGGGTTATATTAGGTGGATTACATTTTATACAGAGATAAACCAAGCATTTTTTGCCGTTTTAATATCGTGAATTTCTCAAAACACGTACTATTTATAAGGCAACAAAACAAATTTATTTTGACCAAAATCACACACATATAACACAGGTACATATAATGATTACAATGATTCATTTATTTCACTTTTTTTACAGATGATACAATAATATACAACACTTTGAAACAGATAACTAGTATAACGGTGAAATACAATGAAGTCATCGTAGTTTACTCCACAGATACAGAAAAAAAAATGTCCAAAAACAGATTATTAGGTTAAATACATTAATATACATAATACTTAGTTTACACCTTCTTACACCACCATGTACCTAACGCCTTCTTACACAAATTATTCCATAAAATAAATACATAGTTTAACATTTAATTTCCAGCATTCCTCCTAGTAGTTACCGTAACCGTATCCATACACTAACGAGCCAGATGACGGGTGTGTTGACGCACATGATGAAAACCATTATATCGTTTTATTTCACGCTACAACCGATGCTACTTATATTTTGTACATAACAAGATAGACAAACTATTAAACCTACGTATCATACACGTCCATGTGACTTGTTTATTATAAAGAAAAAACTGCCGTAGAAAAAGTTATAATTAGGTATAGCCTCTACAACGAATATCAATAGCTTTATTCCAGCTGGCTCCAGCTAGAATTCATGTCCACATTACTGTATCATTCAGATACCTTCCAACAGTATAGTTGGAGTATAGTCAACACAGTATATAACCGGAATCCCGCACCTTGTTTTCCAGAATAACAAATTGCATCATACGTAATTATTATCATGCCATTCGAATGCCAAACTCTGATGAAAAATATGATGATTGTTGTTATTAGGTATATTAACAAAACAATCTGTATATATTAAAAGATTTCAATTTACCAGTATCAGATGCTTTGCTGAGAAATGTTAACTTTCGCTTTTGGTACCTATATTATAAAATCATTCTTTTGCTTCCGAGGTCTATAATGTTACAGAACGAATTCCTACCAAATTTACTCTTTTATGCCCTATAATAAAATCTCAGGCATGAAGGGAGTTATGTAAAATATTATTTTATGGTTATCTACAACAATTCCTGCCTCGGTAACTAAAATTCTTCATTTTGTACCTATAAGTGTAGTTATATCTATTCGATTCCTAACCCACGCCCGACATAATTCATAAAATTTAACTAAAGTGTGCAGAAAAATCAAATTTGGGGAAAAATGCGAGTTTGTTGTTAGTGGTTTTTATAAAGCATTAGGAATGGTACCTACCTTCCTAGCTTTAAGATATCAACTAACACAAGTGGCAGGTTTAGTATTTCGAGAAAAGTAATTATATGAAGCAACCTATACATACATATTTTGTATAAAAGAACAGAAGCGTGTACTCTATGTTAGTTTAACTTTGTCAGAATTGAATAAAAGCGTTTGAGGTTAGAAAAATAATTGGGAATCATTGGTCGGAAGTGTTTCTGAAAAGTTGTAATGGGTAGGGGAGGATGGTCGGGTAATTGGGATGCGGGGCGTCAATCAAGCCCAACGATTAGTGTCAATGTGCCCGCCAAATTTCACGCAACCTCCAAAGCTTTGCCACCTCCCATCTCCCTCTAAATCGCCATAAACGACCTCCTCATTCTCCCCTTCGCCGCTCCATTACGCCAAATGCTTACTTTGTTAATGTGGCGCTATATTTCAAAAACCACTAAGTCCGATCGATTGATTACTATAGTTGTTGTTTACACCTAAACTGCTTTTGAAATAAATTTATTACAATATATTCATTACGAGGTCAGACAGAAAATAAGCTATCAGCAGCCAGCTATTTTGTACTCGTACAACACTATGTAAAGTATTCCTATAGTAGGTATGTATTGTACCTACATAGTACATATGTACTACTCGTCTCCCTCACCGCGTGGTTTCTTTGTAATTGTAACCTTTTATCTATAGGTACCTATATTATATACAAAACGTTTTATAGGACTATTTCGTTTTTATCGCAAACCTCAAACTCTTCATTATCACATACCAAGACAGTAAGTAGCCGTAATTATTAATATTAAAATTAGCCCTCATCCTTTCCCCCCATTTTTTGTAGCAAATTTTATCTATTCTTTTAAGGTGGATATACATAATGAAAGTTGCTCACCTCCAACCTTGCAATTAATTGCTAGCTAACCTATGATCACTGTTAGTAGAATCGAAAATCTAGTGTGAAACATTTTTTCAACCTTCTTAAAACATTACTTAATTTGCTTTTCAGTAGCCAAAGTAAAACATATTCATCATCTTTTTTTAAACAGAACTTTTCATCTCTCATTGACTTGCCAAATTAAATCAATATACGTAGCTTTGCATTATAGGTATACGTAATATACCTACTATAATTATTATGTTTCAATATTCACTTTGTTCTTACACATGATCGCATTTGAATTTTCCAATAACGATGGGTAAACTCTCCCTTCAAACTTTATATCACTTAAGCATCATCGTTCGGAAATTTTCTAACTTAAAATTAAAGAACCGAGATGTCAATAATAATTATGGAAATCTTTCTTGGAGTTTTGACAGAATTAAGATAAATTAATGGATTTTTAATAAATTTCTTTTTCATGTTTTACGAATTAAAAGTTTTTGATAGACGCTTTTAATGTCACGTTTTAAAGATCAATTTACTATAATTCTGTTTTATTTATTGTAGTAACTTCATTATCTCTAACTTCTCAAAAATTTTTTCTTCTATATTAGGTCCCATTCTAAGAATTTTCGAAATAATGAGTGTTTTTTTTAATTTATTTTAATATGAAACAATTGAAAAAAGGGAACGTCTAATTTTGATTAGTAGGCACTTAATTAGTAACTGAAGTGGACCTATTGTCTCCCATGTTTTCACAAAAATACAAAGACACTTAAAAAGCCGAATGTTGGTTGCAACTAGTTAGTATACTTAACTATTTGTTTCTCAGTAATTTTAGATTATTCGGACTACATAGATTATTTAATTAAAACATTATATTCCATCCTTGGCAAGTTTAACTACTTATTGTCTTCTTATTATTCGTACGAGTATATTCTAAAGGCTACGAGTATGATAACTAATTGATTACCGTACTTCATATACTTAGTATTAATTTCAATGAGACCATATAATTAACATTTATATATTCCTTTAATGGAGTCCTTTGAAATGCTCAGATTTAATTTGATTCGTTGTTATTCCAATATCAATCAACATAGAAATTTACATAGTCTACCTGCACTTGAATATAATTAATTATTATATACCCTCCATAGTTTCCGTCAATAAACCTACACTATTGTGTCTGTCTATATTATCTGCTGTTGTGTATTGTGCTGCTGTAATGAAAATCTAGTGTACAGTGCCTATAACCATACCATCTACATGACAATAACTAAAATATTTTATTCACCCATCACTTCATGCTGATATAATTTAGCTGATATACTTTCAGTGATTATTTGATTCTATGAATGCAGACATACTAATATAGTTTGTACCTACTCGTACCTACATGGTCCCTACGTAAATATCATTACCAACTTGACTGAGACGCCGCGCCAGTTCAGCGCCATTAGAGTTGTGTTTATCGTTAATTAAAATAATGCAACCATCAGCGACGGTGTTTCGTCCAGTAGTTCAGTCATTTAGGGGAGTTTATTGTGCGGAAATATGTTGTACCAGTTGTACTCATACGACGACAATTCATATTACATAGGTAGGTGCTCGTAGGTTCTAGAAACTTTTCCTGTAGCCACTTATATATTTTTAATGCTTCATGTTTATTCATTTAAGATCATAACTTTCAATAATGTGGTAGGTAAATAATAGGTCCCATGAACTTTATACGCATTAAATCTTTAATCGAATCATATACAGGATTAAAAACGTACCTCATGCATATCAATAAGATTTTTTCATTGCGATAATACTTGAGATATTTAAATACTTTCGGGTTCCCTTATCCGCGTAGATATAATCATTTATATACATACGAAGTTGTAGAAAACTGAGGTGTTGAAGGAAGATGAAATAACGCATTGGTTTACAAATCAGAATGCTGTGAAATAGTTATGAATTATTGTTTAGAACCATCTTCGTGAAACTACATGTTTAATTCTCAAATAAATCAAGGAGTGACAAATTTAATTATTACCGAAGACATGCTTACATACATATATGTTCTTATACTTAAAAATGACAATCTATAAACAATGAGTTCTTGAGAGGGATATACCTAAATTATTTAGGTATTGACTGGATTCTTCTGCGACTCGCAGATGGCATACATTGAGATTTTCCTCAAAGCCGACTCGTAAGCGTCGAAACATGCGTCATGCATCCTGCTCCCTCCCCAAGGGAGTTCACGTAATAACCTTATGTGAATGTTGATACATCTCGCCTTCGTTGAGGAAAATCTCTATGAGTTCTTGGTTTGTTCAAGCAAAAAGATCTATTCAGATATGCATCTATTCTAGCATGAATCTGAAAGATAAGCAATTTTTATTACTTTCCGTTTCGCCAACTTTTACATAAGAGTCATTTCTTTGACATTCAAGCATAGGAAGTCGGATGCTATAATGGAATGACAAAACATTTATGTAAGTATATTAAACTACAGTGACTTGACTTAGAACAGACTAGAGTGAAGAAGTACGAGTATATACGAAGAGGTATGAAGTAAGTAGGTAGGTACTTAGTACTTACCCAGTCAGTTGATATTTGTAGAACGATTCTCGGATTTAATTTGTTCACGTCTGTAGGTGGTGTCACCATTTGTTACATTGGTTTTCTCTCCGACCGCCGTTATCTTGAGACATTAAACTGTCCAAGGAGTGCACTTAGCTAAGTTGTATAAATCTCTATACAAACCAACCAACCAACCTAGGAAAATTGTTATCTTTCCCTTTCTCTACTAACAAAAATATATGACATTGAAGATAATAATCAGGTTATAACAACGTTTGTCTTCTGCTGCTTTATCACTATCTGCGATCTAGATTTGAACAAAAGCATATGAAATATTTATGAAGATCTCCACCTCATAAGAGAGTTGTAGTCGTTTGGAATCTATAGAAGATTTGAAACCTAGAAAACTTGGTTCCATCAGAAAAAAAATCAATGACGGTCCTGTTACGCAAAAGAAAATCTGATGAATAGAGTGAGACTACACGAACATGATGAAAACAAAGAGTGCCGTGAAAGAATGAATAGAATGAACTGAACAGTGAACACTCTAGGATTCTGTACTCCCTGCTTTATGAATACAAGTTGTTGAGCATAATGTATTGAAATATTAGGATAATTGGAGTAAATATTATATTATGAGTATCTGGTTTGAAATGTCTTTGTGATCTCATAGTTTAATTGTATAGCTATACCTTATAATACCGTAATAATATGAACTACCTAAACCCAAAGACAAACAGTACCTGCACATATGCAGAAAGTACTCTCGCAGCTCCTAGATAGATAGATATCTTATCACAACTCATGAAATTAGGAATGGGTTTTAAATTGCAACAACATCCCCCGCTCAGTATTCACTGTTCAAGTGTTCACCCACCATAATTTAGTGCGGTGCATAAATTTTCAGGTGTCTTGTAGTGAAATAAACCCATCTTGGAAATAAACTATGCTTATACATGTACCATTACTATCTAGTGTAGTGACGCTGTCGAAGTCTGTCGAATGCAATATACGACGGTAAAAAGTTATACGATAGGTTTCTTAGAGACAACCTCGATGTATTATGCTATTTATTAGATACTTGCATGGGATTTCAATTCAATGTAAAACTAACTGTGTGTTTTATCAGTTCATTTGAGAAAACATAAAACTGCTTTTCTATATAGATAACTATACCTACTCATATATGACTTGTTTTTAGTATGTACTATGTACTTATCTATTTTATGAATATGATTTGCGAGTTTATTGAGACATTAATATAAGTACTCGTATCGTATATTCATGGAAGGCAGTGCACTGTAGCAGTAAGCAACCGAATGTTGGAAAATTATGATCAAAATAAACAACAAAGACTAAGTAATTTCACACACTTATATAAAACAAGTAGAATCCCAACAACTTCCATATCATATATAATTTAAAATAAATAACCTTGTTTAATAAAACATGGACGGCGGTGCCGTTAGGGGTTTCCCCTTGACTACTACCATCTATTTTGATAAAGAAAAGGGCTGACAAATATCTAGGTTTACACAAATTAAATTTAATTACTTCTAAAAATTGAATTCTGAATATTCCTCTTGGTAAAGTGGTGGCTACGCAAACGCAGGCTTTATATTATGAAATTAAAACGCAAAAACACTTAATTTTATTTACACTCTCAGTAAAACATGCAAGTAGATGTGTGAAACATAATTAACTATGCAAGTACCAGAATAGTGTGAATAAGAATGGAATTAATATCACAGCTGAGATTTATTTCTTTTTCGGAATGTTTTTTTATAGAAAAAGGACTTGGGCTTGCATACACAAACCCAAATACTTTCCTGCACATCTTGCACTAGGCTAAAAACCTGTATCGCAAAGTGTGGAATACATGTGGCCGGGGTTTGAACCTGGCACATCCCGCTTGAGAGACTGCCGCCTCGACCAACTGCGCCAACCATGTACTCTATAATGTACTATGTTTTAATTCTAATTATTATCGGTTCGCTTTTGGTACCTACTTGTTACCTACAGGATTAAAAAGTTTCTTATAATTTTCAGTCTAAAATGATAACTAGAACATTTTTTTTACATAAAACATTAAAAAGTAGGGTGTATTTTATCAACAACAGATAGTAGTAAATTATAAGAAAATTAATGTTAAATAAACAAATAAAGGACGAATTAAAGTCTCAATAAATTTACAATGGAAGGTGCCACATATGTAGTATCCTACAAAGCCTGCATACATACTCGTATTATGTATAATTAATTATTATAGTATTATTTATCGCACTAACATTTAGTATTACGGCACAAGCACAGCCTTTGCGTCCATTCCCCCCCATCATAATAGGAACTCCATAGATTTCACCAACTTTATAGGTGAGGAATAGCGGAGATAGGAGCCACCTAGGACAAATTTCGTATGAAAAATAATGATAAGTGGCTCCCTTCTCCCCTATTCCTAACTTAAAAAGTTGGTGAAATCCAGCATTACTCTTACGACCTCCAATGATCCTTTGTTGTTATCAAAATAATAAGTTGAACCTAAATGTTATAATCTAATGATATCCGATTTTTTTATATTACAACTGATATTTGGACGTAAATAATAATATTTTACGTAGCATATACATAGGTATATACACACACAATATATAATTATCTATGTAGTCATTAAATTATAATGTTGATTTTGTTTCCTCCGTCATTCGGCGGTAGTCTTTATGATAATATATTATTCTCATCGTGGGGCCTGCGATGTTTTATGTGTTTAATTAGCGCTAATTAGGACCACCCTATACTTTGTTGTTATAGGTATCTGGTAAACCTTTGTATTTTCAGACTTTATTTTCTTTTGCCAAAGCAACATTACAACATACTTCCTACTCATCATTTATTGTAGAATCCTTCTAGTCGGTGATTTTTTTTAATATTCTCAACTCATAACTGAAAGTGTACGCCGTAAGGGTATAATAATATCGAACTAGCTGGAAAGCTTTTGAATGAGTTGAGAAAAAATGCTGCAAGATTTTCTAAAACACCACGCTACTTAGACTGCTAATTCAAGGTTTTCTCGAGTCATAAGTTAAGACATATGATATGCAAATAAATATTTCTTATTAGAATCTACACATAGACACAGCGATAGATTAAGACTAAATCATTTGATGAAAAAAAACACTTTTTATCACTATTTCTAAAATTATTTCAATATCTCGTTTCCTTTTTTTTTATTTTCTACGAAGTAAGTTTGTAGACAGAAAAAAAACAAAGGGAGTTATTTATTCGAAGGAGAAAAAGTACCATTATGTAGATGACTAAACAAAAATACTCAAATGACAATATTCAAAAGCTACAATTCGTCTCTAAAGTGAACTACGCGAATAACATAAAGAAATGAATATATGTTTTTTTGTTTGTCAAACAACGAAATAGCAATTTGTGTACATGACATGGAAAACAATAATATTTCCCTAATATTTGGTAAAATCTCCTTTATTTTACGTTACATTATTTCATTTCTTTCGTTTCACAATTCACGCGTACGTGAAAATGTTTTCATCTTATCATGCTCCGTACATATCCTACTTCTACGCTGTTGTCACTCCGTTGATAATTCGGAAATTTTACAACTCACGTGGTGGTAATATAATATTTTCTGTGTTTAGGCACCACTATGTATTTAAATCAATTCTAACTATACATATAGATAGTATATGGTCTTCGAGATATAATCGTACTAGTATAATATACGGCCTTCGAGAAATATGAAAGAAAAGACTACTTGACATTTATGTGACAGCATTCATGGTAGATGCTCAATATACTCTTACTTACTTACTTGTAGCTTAAACGAAAAATATTAAAATATTTTTCGAGAACTTCATGTTCATTTTCCGTTTATTTACGGAGGTTACTACGAGACGACGTGGCGCCAGAGGTCGTAACATCTTTTGAATGTGGAGTGATTCAGGATGCGTGCGATCTGAAGATGGCAAATTCCAAGGCGTCAGTCCCTGTGGCGAAGTATGGAGATGTAGACATGGAAACTAAGTGAGTGTTTTTCGAAATGTATAATTTTCCTTTTCTTTATCTTCTGCATAGTGCATATCCATGTAAAATATGAGAGAAGTCACAATATCCTATATTAACGCAACATCTTATTCATGTTTTTATAACAGAAAAATTAAAATAATCTAAAAATTTATACAAAAATACCTGCAATAACTTGCAAAGGTACATTGAATAAATAAATGAATGATATTTCAATACCAAATAACTTTGAAATACCATACAATGAAAATAATAATGTTTCTTATTAATATTTCTATCATAGAATTTTATATAAAAGAACTTATTATTGTGCATTCACAGTAGAAAGATAATAAGACACCCACTCCTCCCTGATACGAACTCAGACATCAATTTAGTATCTAGATGCTATCCAGTATCCATATTACTTATTTAGGTACTATTTTTCATTATAAACGAGCACACATCATTTATAACGTTTATTGACTTCATTAAGTTCAATATTTTGAATTTGTCTGTTACTTTTCGTTTTCAAGAAAACGACAAGCGGTTTATGTTGTTAAATTACGCGATCAAACTCAAAAAACTTTCATAGATTATGGACCATCGTGGATACTAGTATTGATGTTAAATAAGATACTGAAACAAACAAAGTCGAGATAAAAAAAGATTGCGTGCTTACATCAATAATGAAACTCTTTTGTAAGCAAGTCATTTTATTAGTAAGTCGTCCAATAATGTTTAAATAACAACATTGTAAATATGTCTATAGAGTTAGGTACTTAGTTTATGTATCAGGCAGGGCTCGGTATTTTAGTGAAGTAGCTAGGTAAATTTAGTATTATTATATTATATACTGGTACATATAAATCATAGTGGCATATAACAGTGTCACCTTTGGGTAAGAATTCCGTGTTTTACATAACCCATGGGGGTATAAATTTGGCTACTAATTTTGCACCGAGTATTACATATTATATTTGCCCATGAAGGCAATAACTCCTTTAATATGTACAATTTGTGACTCTAAAAGGTTTGATATATCGATGTTTTATAGGCGAATAATTTCACCTACACTTTATTATTGCGGAGAAGTGAGAAATAATGAGTTTTGGTTCCTCCCTCTAAATGCTAACTTGGAATACCAATACAACGCCGAGATTTCGTGAGAATGTCAACTTACTTCCCTAAATATCAGTGTTACAACTAACAACCATTATTTCAACTATACAGCTATAATTTAAATTGTGAAATACGAGCATGAAAAACTTCCAAAAAACAATGTAGGTACTACCCAACTAAGTAAATGCGTCACAGAAATTACTAAAGAGCATGTTTAAAAAGTATCACACTCATACTCGTAATAGTACCAGAATTATACTATGTTACCTGCACGTAATTCTATATAGGGGAAAGAGTTTCATAATAAGAAATTTAATAATGGAAATAAAAGGATAAATAGATTACTTATATTCTCCATGTTTTAGAACTCAAAATAATGAAAAATATGTGCTTATGCTAGAAAAATGAACTCTCATATAAATATTTGCGCAAATATATAGAATGTTAAGTAGTTTTCCATATTTTATAATTCTAGTCTTAATTATTCGTGCTTATATTAATGAAGTCTCCAATTCATTAATTATGGTTGTATCGTTGTTTCCAATTTTATTTTCATGTAAGTAGATTACCTAAAAAAAATATTTACCAGGAATATTGAAAATTACGGTAAAGCAATAAATTGTTTATATTTACGTGGGTCACCATGTGAAATGTGTTTCCTGTAGCAGAATTCTTATTTATAGCCGGGTGTTTGAACCATGAACGGAAGGCCAACGTCAATGAACATTTTACGGAGTATTTTTTTACAAATTTATAACACCCAAGGTGATTTCATGACTTGTCTTCTTATCGACTTAAGTGCCTTAATATCATATTTCAGCATTTTATTCGATTGATGAAGGTTCGCAAGGGCCTATACCTTATGTCGTATTAAACTTTCTACCAAAATAAAACACGAAGAACTCTTGTAGATTAAATAAGAGAATATTTTCTTATAACATATCACACCATGTCGTGTTCGAAGGTCCATTAAATATATGAAAATATTCACAGGGAGCGCCTAACGATTCTCCACAACAATAGAATGGCATCTCGGTCAGAGCTTTCTATATCAATTAGTTTATTTACCACTTAATTAATACGAGTAGGGGCACATTAGATTACCTCACTCATTTATGGGCCAATGATTATTCAGATTATTAGAAATGAGACTGGATCCCTGATTAAATTGATCGAAGTACATTTAATCACAAAGAAGGAGATACATACAAAGCTGTATCACATTTTACGAAGATTCACAAAGAGCTAACAATGATTAATAAAGAATGTAGTAAACGACTTTAATAATAATATTAGTAACGCTGAAGGAAACTGCAATGTATGAATCTACTAATTAAAGCTTTGCACGTCTACTGCTTATGTCTCTCATAAGTTGTTAATATCATTTATTATTATAAAAGCTGTCATCGTGTTATACTTCATGTAAACTGTAGGTTTATTCATGTATACAAAAGTGTACTGTTTGAAGATTATAATTTCCAATACGATGGTAGGTACAGCAAATTCTATCAATTAGTAGCATTATTATGTACACAAACCCAATACATCGACAATGTTTTTTTTTTCAGTTTTTGTAGGATTCCGTAACTGTTTATTCGCGTCGTTTGTAGGAAAGCATTTATATTATAAAATGCTCAATGAATGTAAGTAGAAATGGATTCACAAATAAATGAATATTATTATGTTATTAGAGTCCGTCAAAACACACTAACCACAATCCCTACAGTCGCGTGTTAACGAGGCAGTAAAAAGAATATAAATAAATCTTTTCACACCTTATCTATTCAAAGGAGGTAGGTATGTTATACACTATACAGATAGTTAGCCACTAGCCACTGCTGGTTAATTAAGAAATCGAAATTCTTTACAACCAAATAGCGTGATTTCTTTAATTTATGGTATAGCATTTTTCGGACAATTGAGTGTATGTACTCGTATATTGTAGATATAGCTTGTAGGTACATAATTAATTCTCCCTAAAAATAACTTGTAAATATCACCGTTAAATTGAAGCCAGTACCTAAACCTACAAAATTACAAGAATTAAATGCCTCTTTTATTTTTCAGACACAAAAAATATAAATTAGATAGTTTAGATACTGACCTATACGATAAGAAATCGACAAATTAATAGATGACCGTATGTGTAATGTTCGTAATGCAGGTGATGTGTAGGTATATAGCTTTAGATTTTCCCTTAAATTCTTTGACTATTATATGTAGTATGTATTTTGCGAGTTGGCTGTAATATACTACTATGAAATAAGTCCTCCTTTTGGTCTAGCCGTATTTTCTATTATTTTATATAAAGTTTTATTACAATAATCATTTTTCAATGAAAATGTTTCCCCTAGTAATCGTGTATTATATTAGAAAGTAAACCCATCGCAATATTTATAGTAAATGTTATTTTATGTTAAGTAGGTATAACGACAATGATATATTTTGTAATGAACATAACAAATATGCCATTTTGTGATCATTGAACAATGTTTCTACCCGTGATGTCGGCCGACACGCAAACAATCACTTGAATTTCAATTTCTACTAAACCCATTTCTTAACTGTCACTTTTTTTATTTTTACCATTTTCTTAACAATTTCAGGTGGGCCACTATTTTCTTTTCGATGAAATTTATGTTTAGTTTAATAACTAACATTGTTTGCTCTATTTAAAATGAATAATACTTTGCTACTGAGTAAATAACACCCAAATGTTAAAATGGATACTTGTTTTCTATTTAATAAAGCATTAAATGTAATCCATTTGGTATTTTCCGCTGACACTGATGGCTGATTTTACATTAAAATAAAAATGTCAAATATTTTGTAAATTCTAAAAGCGATATCCCACAGTGCGCGAACCCGGATTCGTACGTGATTTTGGATTTGTACGTACCGCCATACAAATCGCTATGAAAGCGTCTGTAGATTTACGGACTCACCCCTTCCCACGGCGTGTGAATCTACGTACGAATCCGGATTCGCGCACCGTGGGATATCGCTTTAAAATTCATTTTTATTTCATCTTAGCATGTATATATAATAATATACATATACATAATTTCAATAAATTGCGTACGACTTTCGATTAACGGTGAATGAAACCCATAAAGTATACTGGAACACAGAGATACATTTTTTGTAGGTTTAGGTTCAATTTTAGACATCACGCAAAGTGAGTGAATGAACATTGAACAAGGACACCAGGTATATTATACAAATATCCATCTATACTGAACACATCACACATAGGCCAAATCATAAGATAAAAAGAAGTGTTTTAAGATAAAAAAATATGTTTGATATAATAAATAAAAATAAATAAAATAAAAACATAGAAATTGTCCCAAGTTACAATAGCAATTGAATGAGAAGGAAGATATACCCTTCTTATTTACAACTCACTAGCACCAACGTGTCATTTGACTGTAATCTATTGATTAATTTTTGTACCTACCTATATCGACTAGGCTCTTTTACGTGTGATTAAGTTCGTGATTTCGCCATATGGACGTCGATAAAATATTAATAGCAATAATAATTACAAATAGTATTAATTAATTGTCGCGTAATAAAGGTATTTTGATAATAGTCATATTCGTGTGAACGCCCATACCAACTTATTTTTAACGAATTAGTTTTTGCTACGAATACACTAGGTCCAACTGTGTAGACTTTATTTTTTTTCAATTATATCAAAGGTAGTAAGACAAAATAAAACACATGTATTTTAGTTCTAAAAGCTATTCACTTTATTCAAAAGCTTTACAATAATTCACTAGATCACCACGAACCAAAATTCAATCAGATTCTTGGGGCTTTATTATGCTCCATGGATGGCACATGCGGGATTCTCTTGCCTGTGACTCGGATAGCCAGTGCAATTCATCAAGCACATTGTCGAAGACTGTCCTCTAAGAGCCTCCCTGGACCATATTCAGATATCCACAATGCCACACCCAATGCCCTTGATTGGCTTGGAAGCCTGGATGTTGCTCTGTAGGGTACATGTCTCCTGTATGTTCTAAGCATAATTCTCTTATCTTCTGACGTTGCCGCCCAACGGTGGCAGAAGCCACACGAAATAATAATAATGCGTGAAATTAAGTTTTGTGGTACCTATAGTAGGTATTTAAAAAAAATCAGTCAATATAATGTGTGTGAGTGTGTAATGTGTATTGCTAATAATAATTAATTAAACGGATTTATCATCTCTTCTGGATAAATCCTCTTTCTCGTGTCTGGCGTCCGTCGTGTATAAAACCTTTTTATTTACATTGTTATGTATACTCAGTAGTATCTTTATATTG
The DNA here is from genome assembly GCA_963576895.1 of Ceraclea dissimilis. Taxonomy (NCBI): domain Eukaryota; kingdom Metazoa; phylum Arthropoda; class Insecta; order Trichoptera; family Leptoceridae; genus Ceraclea; species Ceraclea dissimilis. Next base: position 15,587,505 of record OY756359.1, read on the forward strand.
ATAGGTACGTACATAAAATGACAACCATTGATCAGATAATACCCATGTAGGCATTAAGTAGTTAGATAGTGGACACCAGTAGGAACATAATATACTCCCTAGGCTAGAAGTATTGGAGTTAGTTCAATAGCATTTGTATGATAGATAATGTTCTACCTACACGGATTACGTATGTCAATCACGCATACATGTGGGTGCATGGGTATAATATTATTATTAGATACATAATAATAAAATTATGTAATATGTATATCAAATATTTCTTTGTAATATGCACCCAATGATTTAAATTGCTATACCTACACTAGTTATGATCAGTTAAACGCTCTCAAGGACGGGCGCGTTTTTAGTAAAAGAAATCGGAGAGTGTATACGACCAATTACAAGAATGTGACAGAAGCAGAGTGTAAGGACATAACGGATTTGCGTTTTGTTATGTCTCCCTATACCTCGCAAGGACGCAGGGTGAAGGAATCTATAGATAGACAGTTAATAGGTATTTAATTTATGTTTGGGTTAGGAGGAAGAAATTAGTCGCTCTATACTATAGTCTATAGCGATACAACTATGATATTGCACATTGAACAATAGTATATTACCAAATTTTGTTTAATATAAAATAAAACTGTTAAAAAGACTCAAAGTATATTTTGATTTCTAAATAGTGTGTACTGCTTATACTGGAAAATGTTATTTTCAATAAGGCGAAACTTAACAATACATTTTACTGATTTTATAAACAAAATATAGTAAATGTTTGTAGTTTATTACTGATCCTTTGCATTAAAAATATTGCTTTCTAGAAGGAGAATTGTTTTATTTACTTATTTAAAAATCGTTCTCTTCTTTTCATTGAATAAAGTTCTACATAAGTAACTAAAACTTAGTTGTTGGTATACCGCAATAGTTAACCAGGGATCACATTATGCGGTAAGGAAACGATAAAACAATCTTTGTAATATCGATTACTGATTTTTTCCATCAACATGAGACTTAACTAAACGACCAGAAAAACGCACATTTCACTTTCATGTGAAAAAAATCTACATTCAAGTCGTAAAGCAGTTTTATTTGCTCATTTCCCACGATTTATTTTAAAGGGTTTCATCGTATATCATTATTTTCTAATAATGCTAAATTTTATCTCGAGTTTCCTATTTTTATTGAAGTGAGTTTTTTTTCTGCCTACTGAGAAAGGAAATTATTGGCAGTCTGTAATACGAAACATGGCATAATCCAATCTCACAGTGAAGTCGCTAGCGATATTTAAATATTTTCATTAAAAACGTGGGTAAAACTTGTAAGTGAAGCAAAATTACATTTAGATCTATTAAAACTCAATGGAAAAGAACAGTAATATAACCATGGCTACATTACCAACATAAATCTATGGATAATAAAATTACAAAAAAAAATGAAAAAAATTCCGGTATTAGTTTTCTCAACAGACCTACAACGCAAGCTGATATTAATATGATACATTTAATAAAAATTGATATTATTTTTATCTATTGCTTTTTTTATAATAATCACAAAAACATGTTTGGTACCAATTTGAAGCCTCACATCTCTGAGACGAATAAAAACCTTCCAGGCGACTATAAATATGTAGGTACCTACATTTCCTTCGAAAATATTTGTTGGGAAATGAAGCGTAACCACTACTCCTTGTTGCGAGTGAACAAAACGGAGTAATAAATAATAATGCTACGTAGATAAATAAACTACTCGTAAACGTAACATCTGTTCATTGTGACACTAGTGACTAGATAACCAACCACTTTTTCTGCCTTGTTCCTACTACCTACTAAATACATAATACTATTAGATACCACTATAGATACAACTTATTTGATACCAAGTGTGAAGTTGTGAACTTAGCTATAATTTTCCACCGCTACCAGTACTACATGAAGTTGTTAGAATAGATTTATTGCTAAACTAAAACTAAGAAGAAAATGAAAGCTTACACAAAGCGATGATACTCAGTAGGATATATTTATTATATAGATGGAAGCGATGTTTACACATAATGAATACTTGGATTTAGTTAGTTACTACATATGTACAGTATGTTATATTATCATCTCCTCGTAATTAAGTACTTAACAAGATTGTGAAATAGCAACATGATACTATGCTTCCACGTGTAGGTACTTATAGGGACGTACTGTACACATATAATTATAATGTAGATGTATAGATTATATAATGCTTTTAACTTTAGAAGAATTCGTAATGAAATTACACAGTTGCTGGTAGGAGGTTATTCTATAGTACACCTACATTACATTATAATAATAATAATAATAATGCCTAGAGCCCGTTGCCGAGCATATTTATGAAGCATCCGAAGAATCGTTGCTACGTAGTTGTTCCTGCCGGTGATGCCATCGAAGGTGACTGTGGAGGCCGATTCTGGACAAGCACACTTTGTCGCACTTTGGACAGGGCTGCTCTACATTTGTGATGGGTCTGCGGGTGGTTCTATTCTGCGGGCCGCTGTAGTTATTTATGGTCTTCCGCCAATTTTTCCGATCACCCGCCAAGCTTTCCCAGTCATTTTGGCAGTTTGTGTCCTTCAGCGTGCTGTGCAGAACGTCCTTGTATCTTTTCCGTTGCCCGCCATGTTTTCTTCTACCTTCAGCCAACTCGGAGTACATGAGCTTCTTTGGAAGTCTATTATATTATCTATCTAAATATATTACATTACATTATCAGTGAACAGCCTAATAGGTCTTCTTCTTCTTCTGCAGCCACTTAGGTCCATTGTTGGACATAGGCCTCCCCTTTGGTCCTCCACAGCTCCCTGTCCTGGGCACACTGCATCCACCTCCCTCCGACACATTTACTTATATCATCAGACCACCTTGCCTGGGTCTACCGACTAATAGGTATTATTAGTACATATTTATTTTATGAGCCAACCCGAGAAGGAAGTATCCAGTCATAAATGGGTACATGAAGTCTTGGTTAATTTCCGATTTTCAGTTGTTTACCAATCAAGTTTTATTTTATTTTATTTATACTTCTGAATTTATGTAAGTACTAAATATGTCGCTATATAAATCGTCTTATTATTAAATTAATATATCCACAAATAATAAATTATTTCAAATCCAAACACAATCCACTTCACTGGATTTTTTTATTTCATTTCTATTCAACGTAATTCTTTCTACAATATTACGCGTACATATTCCAATTATTTTGTCAAGTGTTTAAACAAAAAAACACTCTTTCCAGCCACATAAACATGTATATATCTGAAACAACCAACCCTACCATAATTCCGGAGGTATGTAACACCTCGCGGAAACTCTCTGAAACAACATTTCCGGTTTCCGAGGTCCACTGACCATCGCAGTTTCCTATATTATTATGTACTAGTAGCTTAACTAACTTAACAGGTATACCTGCACATTTATATATGAACAATAAATTATATAATTCATTCATAAACATAGTTATCTTCAGCTTACAATACTAATAAAGAAATGATCTGAATTCGTGTACCCAAACTCAAATACTTACAACGTTACAACTAAGCTAAAAGCTTGAGTTGTGAAGTGCAGAATACATCGTCAGCGCTGGGATTCGAACCCGGCACCTTCCGCTTGGGAGGCCGATGCTCTAATCAACTAAATATAAAATGTCTTTAACTTTTGCATACCCGATGTTACAGATGAAAGTCAAGAATGCTAGTTGCCTATAGTGTTTATTTTTATTGTTTGTTGTGTCTTATCATGTCTTATCCCATCCGAACACTTGAAATCATCATTACTTTCAATTCAACAAATGAAAAAAATCCTTACGTAAAGTTAGATAATACATAAAATAATATAATTTATACTACTTGGTATTCATCGCGTATGAAATATTATAATAGATAATAAAAAGGTATTATAGAATAAGCGCGTTATAATCACTAATAAGCTTTTGGCGTCAGTAATACCTGTGGGAGTAAATTTAGTGAAATCCTCACATACAATTGAGATAAATGGTCTCAATTTATTTGCCTTAGTGCACACAGCTTTAGCGCTAAGCCGTGAATCGTTACCCAACTTCTGCATTTGAAATTGATTGAGTACACAGAGCTCAGAACAAAAAGTATGATTCCTCTCACTGGTATTTTCTTATATTTTTTCCTATTACGTACGAAAAGTCTATGGCTCTTTGTATATAAAAAATATAGGGATTTTCTCTCTTACAAAAGATGCAATAATCTTAGTCTTTTATTTATATTTTCTTTGTTTCCAAGAATAAAAATATATTTAAGCACACGAATTATTAGTGATGAATCAATTTTACGTATGTTGGTGCATTTAATTGGAGCACAAACTTTCAAGTGGAAGATGCCTGGTTTGAATCTTGATATTCACGATAATATGTTCCGTACATTACAACGTAAACATTCATTTTATTGTAAAATGTTATTATGTATAGGTATTTAGTATTTACTAACAGGAAGAATGAGAGAGCAATTAAACTTAATTAATTACCTTACAAAAGACTTCAATTCTAGTTTCTAGTTTGGGTGAAAGAATTAATGTTCAATGTTACATTTGTGTCGTGCCTACAGGTGATAATATTAAAACGTATAAAACTTATACTTACTTGTACTATGATAATTCCCGAACTCCTTATTTTTGCCCCAACAAAAGAGGAAAATAATGTACGTAGGTACCTACTGTAACAAAAGAAAGAGTGAAAGAAAGAGAACAGTGACGGAATATATTCTTTAATTTGTCCTTGTGAAATAGAAACATTCTAGCACTATAACAAGTTCATTGGATTTTATTGAATTAGAATCTCTATACTTTTTACTAATACGATAGGTTTTCGAGGATTCCGTAGATATCATCCCGACCATACAAAGACGATGAAAAAGTAACTTCGTCGATATGACTAACCTTTCTGAATGTCTCTATTTCGAATATATCGAAACAGTTATGTAGGCAGGCATACTTATGATGCATGTTTCGTGATACGTTCCATAGATATGACAATACTCCCTTCACTGCTAACTCCACAGTTTGATGCTAAAAGTATTTGGATATAGATGAATTAACACAATATTGACTGATTAACAGATTATTTTTTCACCACTAAACGTACAAATCAATGCATGATGTTAAGGCCCACACAATTCTCCTTGCTTCATTGCTAATAATAGAAGATATTATTTGTCTACATACTTAGGTTCTGAATATAGATATTTTAATATCAAGATTTTGTACATGGAAATATTCCGAATGTAATATTCATATTACCCTTAGTGTACCCCTGTCATCTTGAAACTATCCTCATTTTTTTGTATCCCATTTGACAAAATTCACATCCTTTTTCTTGTTGTTTACTACTTAGGTATGTTCTGTTATTCCATATTGTATTCCAGAAATCAACGTATAAATATTTTTTCAACCATTATTATCTTGTATCTAGAATTTGAGCTCAGTGATATACCTCAGGCAAAATAACTCATTAAACTTAACTTTACGTAAGTATACCTACTTAACCAAGCTGAGTAGAGCACATAGGTGAAAATTAAATTATTCTTATCAAGTTTAAATCTAGTAAACATAACAACATGCTTAAGCCATACAAGGCAGCAACAGAACTAGAGGAGAGAGAATAATAAAACTTGGGGAAGGATTTAAATTATATTATGTAGTTCCTATGCGACAATAGAAGATAAAAAACTTAAAAAAAGATTTTATGATTCCTTCGCGGTGACGATGTCATTACAATCTTGCAGATTTATTTGTAGTAGAGGAAAGTATGCCAACCGGACGTAGAGAGCAATTATGAAAAGAAAACTGTATGTAGTATGCGTGAGAATTCATTAGGCACTATATCGCCTTTGTACTAACTAACCAGTTTTTGAGCTCGACCATCGACATGTCGACCATGAAGGAAGTGTTTTGACTAATATGAATTGAAAAAATGTATTTCTAATTGCGTGAATATATGGGAAACAACTTTGTAGAATTATGGAGTCTGTTCTCTCTGCCTATATCGCAAGGAACGAAAGGAGATAGAACAGAATGAAATAAAACCAAGTACTCGTAGGCAAGTACCAGGACATCAAGTACCTGTCTATAAATAGCATTGACTTCCCAATTCAAATATAATACTTACATGGGCAGTGATTGAAAAATCTATTTTTTTTTATAAATTAGTCGATTTTCCTTTGACGCAAACTGAAAATGGTAGATCTAATTTCAGTTGAGTGTACAAAATGTTGAAGATTTTTTGTTGAGTTGGTTGTGGATTAGGGAAGTTTATTTGGCATATTGTTTGTATATTTTATGCCTGGGTGTTTTTTGTTTACCCTTTCTTATAATAATTCAGTGTAAGTAAACTTTTTAAATAATGCTTCAAAAGAAATCTTCTCATCCATGACATATTCTATAAATTATTCTTTATCCCAATAATTCCCTAATACTTTAAAGGTCAGGTAGGAAAAACTTTGAAAAAAGCTCACATAGCGACTCAAACAGACATATTATACAAACAAAAGTAAAATGATTATTTGGAAAGATCCTATATGTATGCAAATTGTTTTAGAATTTACAAAGGACTATGAAAGAATAATTTATAGACAAGATACAGACTCATACACGAGTAGGCGAAACGTGAATTGACAATTGAAGAAAGAACGCCTTATTATAGTTAATATTCACTTCATTAGTTACACAATTGATCCCATGACTTAAAATTACTGCGGCATGTAACACTGGGAGCTCATAAGACTTCCATCAACTTCTATACTCAGAAAATATTACAATAATATTTCAAAAATAATAAAAAAAATCTTCATCGGTTTTACACCAAAATATCAAAGGAAAGTCGTATTTTGAGAATTTTATTTATAACCTAAACGAAAACCTCAAAAGTGTACCTTCAAATGACATCTAAAGGTTTTTTGAAAGGTAGAAGCCACAGAAAAAGTAACAAGTTATTTCTATATAACCTACACTATACAATATTTAACCCATTCACTACTGCGGCGTACCGAAACGCACGTTTTGTATGGCTTATTGAGTGAGCGTCGACAACATTAGATGTTTTCCAACTGTGTGGTACTATTTATATATATCGTTTTACGTAATAATCCAGCAATGGCAGTCAGATTCAAAACGTAGGTATAATATTTAGCATTAAACTGGTTAAAACCTAATATTAGATTCTTGACTACCTTTTACATTTATAATATGAAAATTTGCCGTATTATTATTTTTTGTTGTAATACATTTTTACACTTTTTTCAAATTTAAATTTATCGTTTTAATAATGAGATTGATCACAACTCTACCGGACGTGGGGTAAAACCAATGTTCATGTAATCCATTTCAATATTAAAAACCTCTCACCTACTTTTAATAACATCATAATAAATTAAAATACATAATTACCATGTACGCACATAAGTAAGGTAGGTGCTTTACTAAATTAAAATGTTTAATTTTATTATTATCCCTGTTGAAAGATTTTCTCAATTATAAGCGACATAATGTCAAGTAGGTAATACACCATCCAAGCTAATGACTAAACTTGTATAGAACTATTCATAGACATTTAGACACCAGCTGATGTTAACCATTTCCACCTAACTACGTCAATTAGCGCGCCATCTTTATGACTAAACCTCATGTTACTGTTCAATGCTATCGATTAGGTACCTACCTACTATTCTCATTAAGGACCCGTTGTGTCATCGAAAATCAATTCAATGCACAGATCTCCCTATATAACCTGGTACCTACCTGACATGAGTGACATGGATGTGTGTGTGATTCGTATTTCCGAAAGCCTTCATCTCAACCCCCGACCTTCCACAAACGACTTCCCGACAGCTAATTTTCCTACATCGAACTCCCAAATACGTCATCAATTTAAAAAATAGTCAAAATTGTGTTATATATCACAATTATTTGTCGCCGTATATATGTAACTACTGACTTATTATTATTGGGATCCCCGTTTATTATATTGTTTTATTATTATATTTTGTTATAATAGTGTTATATGAATATGTGTATGTTTTTGTATTTAGTATAAGTAAAATTGTATCCTTGTATTATGTAGCGCAAAGGTGTTTTATATCCTGTAATGTACACAATTATGTTATTACTTATTAGTATTACTATCAAAATAAATAAATAAATTATCCAATATAAATCTTGGGACGCTAATCTATCAGTAAAGTATTTTTCTCCGAGTTTTTGCTGTCGGGAATGTGACTGTGGCCTACGCACAATTCAATGCGTCAGAATTGTGTATGTATGAAATATTTACCGACTAATTTTAAAAACGTGAAAACTCTCAATAACTTTTTAGTAATTTTGTTTTTACCATACACATATTGTAAATAATTTTCTGTTAGATACACATAGAAACTATAAGATCCTAAAGCTGACAATTTATACCTAATTTTCGCAACAACCAACGTAGGTATTTTCACTACAAAACCACAGATATTTTTATATTTCATGGAATGAATGAATGAATGTTAAAAACATATCGAATATAAATAAATCCTTATATTTAAAGATGTGCTTTAGTTATTAAATAATATTTGGTTTCCCCCTCCCCTCTTCAACATTCCTCACGCCCTCGCCTCACCCCTCACCCCCTTTGTGTCTCGTGCAATATAATCTGTGACAGGTTGAGCTTACCAAGTCTGAGTACGGATTAAGGTTGATATCCCCCTTTTCTTCTTTTTTATTGCTTTCTCACTTTAAAGTTAAAACTGAATAACATCTAAGTACTGCTATAATCCTTTTATTAAAAATGGGTAGTGAACATTCATAAACGCAGATGTTATTTCTTGTTTTGAACATACCTATTCACTATTCATTTACAAATAAAAAACGTTGTAAACTATTGTGAATCGTTGCATTTATTGTATGTTGTACCTAGCCTATGTTATTTGCAGGTTTTTCGTCAAATCAAACGAATCTAGAATATAGTGCTCCTGCGATGTATGCAACCACTTGAACTTATTACGAAAAAATCTACAGGTTACATAATAAAATGCGCAGTGCTAGTGTGCCCTATTGTAAATATTTCATTAGATTCCGTTATCTTTTAAATTTATCAATTAGAAAAGAAAACTTCATTGTCTTTTATCTACGATTTTTAAAGAGTATCAGTAGAAGTCAATACATAGATAGATAGGTACATATGTTTATAAAATAAAAATTTACAAAAATAGGTATAACTCCCTAATTTGGTGGTAATTATTTAAACCTTTAGTAAACTAAACCATAGTTACCTAGTACCTACCAAAATCTTTCTATATAAACGTGTTTACTTTACATTTACTATACTTGTAACGAGTATTAAATTTCATCAATAAGAACGTTGCTATTAGCTCAGTCATACTAGGAAACGATGTATGGAGAAGTCGGCAAAATTAATAACAGATTGGACTCTATGCAGTATGATACCTTAGGTTGGGGTGTTTCAGAATATCAGGTCTCCCCCCTCCTCCCCCTGACGCGTCACCCCCCTGCCCCCCCGAATAGGTCCCCCTATGTGGTTTTCCTCAATTTATCGAAAAACAGTAAGAGATGGAAGAAAACTGTCGACGACGAAAATAGCCCTTAATAAATTCTCTACAAAATGAGTTTAATACATTTTTTGATAGGACTAGTAATTTACCCGCAATAGCCGGTGAAAGTCACGTATTTTTTTGTTAAGAACAAAAAAATATTTTACATACTCATATTGTTGAAAATTCACAAGTGCTACAAGAAAATGGTCAAAGAATGAATTAATTGCTATAGTTTTAGCTATAAAATGAGCTATTATTTATTTTTGCACGGCTCATAGTTTTTGAGTTATTACAAAAAATTACAGGGACAAAAGTCTTTAAAATGGAACTTTTCATACAATTTGTATTGAAATGCTATGATATTAAAATTTAGGTTACGCAAGATAAAAAATGTATTGGAGTACGATTGAGTCTTTTTAGTATTTTAAGATATAATCCTTTCGAAGTTGAATGCACTTTTTCCAGCCATGTTTCAAAGCCATTATCCCAGTTTTCCAGAAGGATTCCTGAAGGTTAGGATGGGTCAAAAGCATTGGCACCCGGCGATTCAAAGGTTTGTACAAGTCCTGTTCTGAAGTTGAGATGAACACTACTGATTTAAATCAGATCAATGGGATCTCTGCTATCACCTAAGTAATAATTCAGCGACCTATGAAAAATTAATCCATGGTTTTATCGATGTTTTCCGGAACTACTAGATTTTATTTCCTTCCACTTCGAGGATTGTCTTTGACACCATACTGTTCCCATTCAAAATTGATGCCACTTACTTTCTAATCATGGCATATGATGGAACAAACTCCAATTAAGAATCTGACATCTCTTTTATGGTTCATGTCGGTCTATAACCTTATATAAAATAATATTTTATCGCGGATTGCGGCTGAAAATTTCACATATTCACAAAAATATCAAACACGTTGAAATAAAAATGGTGCCAAGAGTGCTAGATTCGTCCTATCGATCTCAAATTTTGTAAATAGCCCTAATGAGGTTTATATTATCTATATCAATAATAAGCTAAAACTCGCCAGTACATTTTTTTCTCAGGGCTACGAAGTGTTCAACCGGCCATCGTATATTACACAGACATACACAAAAGTTTCTTCTTTAAAGACCTTGACGAATCCTTCTGTAAAACTGGGATAATGGCTTTAAAACATGGCTGGAAAAAGTGCATTCAACTTCTAAAAGATTATACCTTAAAATACTAAAAAGATCCAATCATGCCCCATTACATTTTTTTATCTTACACAGATTTGTGTAGTGTATATTAAACAGATGTAACCCAAATTTTAATATCACAGCATTTCAATACAAATTGTATGAAAAGTTCCATTTTATAGACTTCTGTCACTGGAATTTTTTGTAATAACTCAAAAACTATGAGTCGTGCAAAAATAAATAATAGCTCATTTTATAGCTAAAACTATAGCAATTAATTCATTCTTGGACCATTTTCTTGTAGCACTTATTAATTTTCAACAATATGAGTATGTAAAATATTTTTTTGTTCTTAACAAAAAAATACGTGACTTTCACCGGCTATTGCGGGTAAATTACTAGTCCTATCAAAAAATGTGTCGGATTCATTTTGTAGAGAATTTATTAAAGACTATTTTTCTCGTCGGCAGTTTTCTTCTATCTCGTAGTGGTTTTCTAAAAATTGAGGAAAACCACATAGGGGGACCTATTCGGGGGGCAGGGGGGGGACGCGTAAGGTGGAGGGGGGGGAGACCTGATATTCTGAAACACCCCAACCTAAGGTATTATACTGCATAGACTCCAATCTGTTATTAATTTTGCCAACTTAGGGCTGCATTTTGACTGAGCTATATTTCTATTTATTCAGTAATTCAAAACATTTTACTGTGGTCCGTAAAGTTCAAATAGTAAATGTATCTACATAGACTTAGTGACAAATAGGCCTTCTCTTCTCACTAAAATATACCCTTCCCTGCATTGCAGATTATTTCTTGGCTACTTAGTACACTAGTATCTCCATTTACCCGCACCTACCCACACAATATATTTTTCCTAGAGTTTAATTAACGAGGGTATGAGACGAGGAAACTTTAAGAAAAAATCACGTCACTTATCTTAAAATCATTCCGGCTGGAATATTTCAGTAGAAAATGTTTAGTTGTCTTAAACACAATTATTTTAGACTCGGGGATATTAATAAAATTTCGCCTGTTGTTATTACATTTTATTGTAGGTATTTGGTTTTTTTACTGATTGGCTGTACATAATTATGCTATAAGTTAGTTTTGACAAAAAAATACTAAAAAGTTCATAACTCGAAAACTACAAAGCGCAACAAGAATTGTGGTATTTAGGTACCCCCAGAGTTGTTCTATCCCTGGACTTCCGTTTGACCATTCTTTTTGGGATACCATGTATAAATACTAGGAGTAGTGAGAATAACGTATATACTAATATACATGTTATAATAACTATTAATTTACGGGTAGGCACTTTTATGTTTAAGTGCTTTGAACAGCGTGCTATGTGGATCTTGATAGTTATCAAATTTAAGGGCATGGCACCAGGAATGACGTCACAGTCTTTTCCCACGGCATTAAGGTTCAAAATTGCGTGACAATCGCATGATAAAATGGTAAAAATAGCGTTTTTTCCATTTTTTGCGTCTATCAAAAAACTTTTACGGTTATTCCCTAGATAAAGGTTCAATGCATCTACCCTATTTTGTTCCAAAGCATATTTAGTAACGGTTGTCGAGATAGGAGGTCTCCCGTTTTTAGAAATTTTTGAAATGTCGGTATGCACACTCTTAACAATACAACGCTAATTGACTTTCAACATATTATTTTGAATGCAGCATGACATATATAATGTATGAGTATGTAAATAATATATGTAGAGATTACAATGATGTGCTATACTTAGATATAGGTATGTAGTAGGCGAGTACCTACCCGTTACAGAATCAAATATAACAATCCACGATTGTACCAATATTATTATTCTAACGGAATAATGATCTCAAAGCCATGGATTTATCATAAAATAATATACGAGTGGAAACATCACCGCACTCGACATCATCATGTCGGTTTGTAGTGTTGGTAGTCATATTATTATTTTATCCCTCTACAATTGTACAACTACAAAATACCTCTACGTTGGACTTGGAATCCACTCATTCATGTATTTGTACCTGTAATCATTCACAAATAGAATCACCAATTAATTTATCTTCTTCTCCTACTTATAAGAATCAAATCTAGCAAGATCCGATCACCTTATTCACGCGAGGAAAGCAAAAATATTCACCCACTCACCTGCTCTCAAAGTTTATTATTGAATATGAAATTAAATAATGACTGTGGGCTCTGAGTATACGTAGGTAAAATACAATACGAAATGTTATGTATTTGATGTGTATAGGTACATTTAATAATGCACATCTCGATTTGATTTTATATGTGTAATAGGTTTTACGGAAATTTTATTTGATTCATTCTATTATGAGTATTTCCATTATTTTGATAAAACTTCAACTATGTTATGTAATGGTGCGACAGGTAGATATGAATGTAGGTAAGTACCTACCAACTACATAATAGGATTGTGGTACATAGTGATTCCTATACATCCAATTAAAATTTATGTAAACAATAACAACTTTCGTTATTCAACACTGCACATTTTGTTTCCATATTTCATTGTGCTGTTATATTCGATTCCAATTTTCATTCGTTCCATGGTTTCAGCGCATTTGTGAAGTAGTCTAGTAATTGTATAAAATGATTGTGTACCTGTACCTAGATACTCGTAACTATAATGGGTAGGTATAACGCGAGCATTGTTAGTAGCTTCGCTATATCGTTACAAAGTGGGTCGGTAATACCGCTAAAGTACCTGCCTACTGTTATTATTAAGTAAATTCCAAATTGTTAGAATACCTTGGCTATTACTTTTCCCATCTAGATCGTAACAGATGATCAGAAAGGTGATTATCAGGGCCACATCTTGCTTAAATGTCGACCTCCGTGGTTTAGCATTACTATATACGCCTCATGGTTCTAAACTTAACAATATTGAGACATTTACCTGAGTGGATATAAGTATAAATAGGTTCACATTTACGTTTATAAATTACACAATTAAACATTCATATACATACTTTGGTACACGATTCTATCTTCTTGACAACAAGCAATGTATGGAAATTTACAAAATATGAAGGAATGTATCATTAGGTATGGAGTTGTAAAAACCCATTTTATAAGATCGGAGACGTTTTGTACTTATTTCCATTTATTCCTTTTTGATCGGAGCACAGACACAAATTATTATCACTTAAGACCTATAAAGATAGTCTATAATGTACATTAGGTATAGGGGCGGAACTAAATAATACAATATATTATATAGTCTTAGTTTGTTATATTGATGTGACTCTGTCACATGACATTATATACACATTAAGTAACATCGAAGTCATTTATCATAACAAGTCAACATCCACGATGCTGCAGACAGGTAGACGCATCATACAGGATGGAGTAAAATATAATATCACGACAGTACCTAATCCTATAAATTATAATATAACGTAGATACATAATAATGTTATCATCATCAGAGATACGATCATACAACATGTCAGTGTGATTTGTGAAGCTGCTAAACATTGTGATTATTATATAGAAATGGAACAACATGTCACACCATGCACTGCACAGTACTCAGTACACCACACATGGAATTACAATATAACTTACTATTATTATGATCCCTTCCCTTCTCTCTGATGTGCGCTCTCATTCAACAACAATCAGCCTATGAAACCTCGTAATTAAAACCAATTCACACCGAAGAACTGACAAAGCTCCATATTCACTATGTGAAGTTCACTTGATTCTTCGGCTTATTTGTCGCCATACTTTATAATTAAGCCACATTTGTAAAATATCCAATTTTTCACACATAAAGGAACGTGGCTCTTTGACAAGGAATTTACTTTTTTACCTCATTACCTCATACTCATACAAAATAAAACAATTCAGGACAGAAGTAAACAAGCAAAAGTAGGAAGACCGGAGGATAGTAAGGAAGTAGTTAGATCTACTATAATATTATATGTAGGTAGGTATATAACTTGTACTCGTATTAGGTATTCAATATTCTGTTTAATGGGTGGATATTCTTATTACGCCTTCGCAGAAACGTTTTCGCTTAAATTTATTTTTCACTCAGAAAGATTAAGACTTGAAGACGAGTAGGACCGATGTCAAATCTTAATTGGCTGGAATTTTAATTACTGAAATACCTTAAATATTTTATGTAGGTAGGTACTAGGTAGATAAATAAATTAAAATAAAGGCAGTGTTTCTTATAACAAAAAACAATACCTTCATAAAGAATTCTCTGGGGTAAAATAATAATATTATTACCTACGTTCATTTGAATTATTTCATTAAAGTAGAAGAGAAATGAAACAGAGATAATAATGCGCATTTATTTTTTACTTTCATTTTTCATTTCGGTAAATAGATACGCGATATAATATTTTTTCTTAAAATACATTTGCCTCTACTGTCAGAATGGTTACCAGAGGAACCTAAATGACATTATAATTATACGAACGTAATAACATTTAATTCAACAATCACTTTCGTATCAACATTAAAATGAATCTGTCACAAGATCTCAGTGATAAAAAAATTATCAACGCAAATAATTACCCACGTACTAGGTATATCAAACGAGTAATACGAGTACCTATATATTTTTGTACTGTTTTCAACCGACTGTAGCGGACAATAAACTTTTCTAGTCTAGAAAATCACGATCCCAATACTAGCTGCTGATAATCTCAAATTAATGCATATCTATTATGACGAAACCAAAAAACCTTATTTGGAAGTATCGCGTTATACACTTACATAATATAGGTACTCGTATATACCTCGATGTCTACAAATGATGGAATATTAAAATATATGTAATTCAGATGTGTGAGGGATTATGTAGGTTAGGCATGTAATATATAAAACTGACAACGTTCATTTAATTAAAAAATATTCTCGTACTTTATAACATTTTCCATAATTGAATCGGTAAATAATTTGTTTGAAGTAATCCCTTTATTTTGTCCCTTCGCGATCAATTTATTTTTCCTGAATCGATTTAAATAATACTCGTATCTTTCGCTCCGTGGACGCTTTATACAAACTTGATATCAATTTGGAATATTTATACCGACGGAATTCATTTCCATTAAAATTTTATCGTAGTCCCCTTCACTTTGTGTTTTCATCCGCCATCATAATATTGAATAATATCTATCCACCTACCTACAATAATATTATCATATTGTCTAAGCTGGTAGAAAAATATATCCTTTCCTATGTATACTCGTATTAGGTAAATAAACTTACTACAACTGTACCTTGAGTTACTACATTACTTAAATAAATACCTGAATGTATAACTAATTCCGCTGCGTCCACTGAAATCCTGAAGAAAAATTGTTTTTTAGTGAGTAGGTAAGTACCTTCGTATCTGAAATGTATTAGAAAGAAATGTGTTATAGATTACAACATTATATCATAATCGCTTGGTATCTGATTCAATCACGAACAACATACGAGTAGATAAACTTTACGATTCCAGATACAACTATTCGAATTATATGCATACGACAACAAACGACTCTCATTGTCAGATCATATTATTATAATATGGAGCAAATCTTTACCTACTTATACAACTAGTATAAATGACAAACTAATATAAGGTAATTTCCTTGTTATAACTTTGTAAATCGGAAGCCGACGTTTGAACTTTATTGACAGGTAATTCCATAACAAACCTAATCTAATTATAAAAGCTGAACACTATGGAGTAGTAACTTATTAATTTATTATAATATGTTTTGTTTACAGCGGATATATGGCATCCACTTATACCGACCGCATGCTTTCATCTCTTCCATTACGTATACAGGCAAAAGTTTATATTTTGCATCAACTGAGAGAAGATATTAATAGAAGTTGTTATCAACCAGGCGCAACAAAAAGTCAGTATAGTTTATGTATTACATATTAATCAACTTATTAATACCGTCTTCGTAGTATTAAGCTCTACGTGTATCTGATATAGAGATTTTTTTGTACAATTACACACAAATTATGTTGAGAGTATAAGGTAATTGCGAATGTGAATTATACGAATTATATGTCATGAATTGAATGCAGTATTGAATCACAAATTACCATATTCTGATATCGAAGTAGGTATAGGGGTAATTTACGAACTATTGCTTTCATCGTTGGATATTTACTTTCAACTACCGCCCTATAGTATATTGTACAATCTAAAGTCTTTGAAAGGCTTTCTATCTCAGACAAAGGTTCCCCCAGACGAGCAATATTTATCTTTCTAACAAAGACAATTTCCCCTTTGTCCTATTGCTAGTTGTTTTTCCATTGCAATACTACTCGTAAATTGGATCGTTTTTTTTGGAGATCGGGACATCGAAAACAAATGTGACAATCCATCACAGTGGACAATACTATCGATAACATGTCCCACTCGGGTCACTAACTTTTGATTGTTTGCATAATGTCAGAAAAATAACAGTTTTTCAACAATCCATCACATGTCAATCCTAAATACGCATATCTATCAGCACATCTATTCAAAATACTAGAACAATTGACCTATATTCTTTTTACCTTACGTAAATACCTAATACATTGACCTATATTCTTTTTACCTTACGTAAATACCTAATACATTGTAAAATGCCTCATCAGATTCAGACCAATGAAACATTCATATGGATCATTATTTACATATATATCCCCTCAACATCAGTTGTTTTTAAATTTCTAGCGAAGAATCATTCATCATATCATGCATCATAAATTCCGTCTCTAAATACTTTCAGATCCAAATATATCTCTAGCTGATATATAAGTGATAGTGATGGCGAAGCAGTACAGAAATTTGTTTTTTTTTTATGAGAGAGAAATTTGTAAAGGTTTTTTTTTTTTGATAAAAACGTTTGAGTGGTATAATTCTCCCTACATAATTAGGAGAGATGCCATACTAAGCAAAATGTTTCGCCGCCCATTTTTATTTTAACTCTCTAATTTTTAAATCCTATTAAAAATGCACCCAAAAAAAATTTCGTGCGGGGGAGGGGGGGGGGGGTCCGTGTGTAATATGTATAATTCATACCTATATGTACGAGTAATTAGGTACGTACTCACAAACATACATAGATCGTACATAGATGTACTTTGTATCTACATATACCTAACGATCAGTGACGAAGAGTGGATTTCTTCAGAAAGGAAGCCGGGGTTAACATTTCGTATTGGGTAACGTCAGATTAGACACTATTGAACCTTTCATTTTATCCAAAAGGGAACTCGATGGGAATCGTGTTCTTAGGTAGCTTCGCGCCTGCTAACGATATATACCCAGGCCGTAGATATTGGAATATCGAACAAGAAGCACATCAATCAATGTAAGGAATGGATGTATGTATGGAAATAATAATTTATTATTTATACACATACAGTCATAATAAATAGCTCCATCATTTGTCATGCGTTAGGTTTGTCCGATTGCTATTTGTTTTTAATTCATCTTCTAATTCAGTGGTTCCCAAACTTTTACCACTCACCCAAGCTTCTCCTAAAATTACTACGCCCCCCTTGCATGTTATCAGTGGCGGATTATAACTTCCAGAGCCGCCAACCCTAACGTTTGTGAAGAAAATTCTACTCCGGGTTACCGTACTTAATATGTAATGTCACCGAATTTCTCTTCTTTTTTCTATAATATTCTCTATAAGGTTAGTCAGCTATCGAGGAATCTAACGAAGTTGAAGTTGAATGTCGGAATGAACTTGAAGTTGTTACCTACCTACCAGGCGCGAAGCTACCTAAGAACACGATTCCCATCGAGTTACCTTTTGAACAAAATGATTGGTATAATAGTGTCTAATCTGACGAAATCCCATAAGAAATGTTAGCCCCGGCTTCCCTTCTGCAGAAATCCACCCTTCGCCACTGTACCTACATGCGTATTTTAGCACGAAAACTATAGCCGATGTCGTTTTCCCACTTTTATTACCCAATAATAATAGTATGATATTTAAAAGAGTGTCAGGCAGGAATCAGACAGTAAAAAATAT
Source organism: Ceraclea dissimilis (assembly GCA_963576895.1). Classification (NCBI taxonomy): domain Eukaryota; kingdom Metazoa; phylum Arthropoda; class Insecta; order Trichoptera; family Leptoceridae; genus Ceraclea; species Ceraclea dissimilis. The sequence continues at coordinate 15,606,248 of OY756359.1, forward strand.
CACGAGAAAAAATAAGTTGCAACTTGGAAAAATAAAAACATACTCCGACCGCCGCAAGTTTGAAAAACAAAGTTGCCAGTTTATTCTCCATGGCAAATCCAAAAAATGGCAATAGGGTACTTGCATTTTTTTTAACGTTCAAAAAATATATTAAATCGATAGTTCTACTTACTAGAATCTCCTTAATAATTGTGGATTTTCGGCAGCGTTGAGTATTTGACAAAACGCCGTCACAATCACATCAGAACGTTATTTTAAAACGTGTATATATACTGTTTACAAAAAACATTTCGCATTGCACCTAATTTAATTTTGTTTTAATTATATACGTACAATACAAAAAGTAGATATTCGTATACGCCACTGACTTTGCACGAGATTGTATTGATATTTTGGATAAAAATATGTCCAACAAAGGGAATTATTGATTTATAATGATTTTTTATTTCATTTCTGATTTTATAAAACATCACTACCGCCATCTATGAATTATAAATGACCCGGGAAAGAATCTGAAAAAATTGACGATTCGCGTCCAGAGTAAACTCTAATACCAGACGATTTTAGACATCCATCTATTAAATAAACTTACAAATGGAATCTCGGCTTCAACATAGGCTATTAAAATATATGATTTGTATCGTGGTTTGGTAAAATTATCAATTTTCCCAAGATACTGAATTCTAACAAGTTAGTATGAAAATGAAAGAAGCCATTTAAAGTAGTCCCGTTAACACACGTTTCCGTACATTGTTTTCTTTTTCTACCACACATTGCTTCTATGTCCTTTCATGGACAACTTGATGATCTCTCACGGCTGTACACCTCCTAATAAACATATTGCATTATAATAAACAGACCTAACTAACTAATCCTCAACCATTGTACCGTAATCAGTCTACAACATTCTTGAATCATTTATATTGCTTGTTCTCCAGTGTTTTTGTTATTTTTTTCCATACATGTAGCCTTGAACTATATTGTAGTTAGTATTGCCCCAGAACAGGCTTTCGCCTAGTGGGGCAATAAAATCCAATACTTGTTTCTTACTTATATTTTTTACTTTGTTATATATTTTGTGGATATTAAATAAATGAAATGAAAAATGAAATAATATGGTTTTTAAATTTGTTTGCGTCGTTACATAAACTAGAACTAGGATATACATCTAAGGATTATTTTTATACAATGTTTTTGCTCTACAAATACTTCTGTATGACTAAAAATGTGTCTATAATAATTAAAAAATAGTTTTGACATTTGCTCCGCGGCGCTTTCTGTCGTCATCTGTTTTGACTCGCGTGGTGTAGGGGCTAGCGTACTTAACTTAAATTGAGTTTTATGCGATGCGAGGGTACGAGTTCGATCCCACTCTATACCCTACGCTTTTTTCTTCTTTTTTTTACTATCTTTTTGTGAAATTTGAATTGAGCAGAATCCTATATACATAAAAAATAATTTTACTAGGTAAAACAAATATATTCCTTCCTATATGCCAAAAATTTATTGCATTGCAGGTATTTAATTCTAAGACGATGTAACTTCACCACCCGTACACGATTTTAGCCGTTGCGAAGCACGGGAAATACAGCTAGTTACAAATAAAATTATGAAATGTAATTTTAATTTACCGTTAATTTATAATAATTAATTGAAAATGTTAATTTGACGAGTTTTTCTATGGTGCTCTGAAACGAGCGGCCATTTTTAACCTGATTGTGACGTCACGACGCGATGAAATTCATAGAAAGAAATTTGATTGTTTGTGGGCTATGTATGGAGGAATTGGGGAAAGTGACGTCACAATATGGCGCCCAGTCAAAAACCTGTTTTTGCGCTTGAATCGAGTATGAGACTTTATTTTATAAATATATCCACAAAGACAGAGAATTAAAATCTCAAATTTTCAGAAAACCTTAATTTATAGTTAATGTACCGAAAACCAAAATAAAAAAAAAACATGCAAGGACCCTATTTTTTAAACAACACTTCTAAATATAATTTAAGGGCAGCGAAATAATGTAACCATATCTTAATATTATGACATCAAGCAATACTAAACTAGGTTGCTCCCATAATATATTATGTCGCTGGTTGCTCCGAATGACTTCTATCGCGAAATGGATTATAATTATTGATGTCTCATTGTAGAACCCAAAGAGATATCATAGTACTTAATATATTATGTCGCTGGTAGAACCCGATGAGAGATTCTTTTTCACAAACAATTAAGTAGGTACTTATCATTGGTATAGAGCCCATGTATGATGTATCTGTATAATATTATAGCGTAATATGTCTAATCCTGATGATTGTGTAACAGCACGTGTATTAGAAATAGCTAACACTGAACAAAGTTATGTACTTCAGTGTATTTGAATACTAAGCTAAGCAATCACCATTGTGGGAATTCCACAAGTGCATAATAATAATAATAATATGCCACATCTCTGTTGATGACATAACACCCAGCAAACTCCATGAGGATATTTATTTCAAAACACTACTAACTGCAAACCAATGCATAGATACCTATAACATAATAATATATATCTACTGACTAACATGCATTCCTACTGCAAGCAGAAATACATACGATACGACATACAACTAATAGGTGCATTGTCTGCCTAGTGTATAAATTAAATATAGGAAAATCATGGTATATACAGCTAACTTATTACATTGAATATAACATATTATTAAGTTAGGGGTTCCACACGTCCCGGTTTTGAGTTCCGTGTCCCGATTCGACAGTCATTTGTCCAATCCAATTGCTCGACCAATGTTTCATCTCAATCGGATGAACGGTGTAGGAAATAGGAATTCATAAATCGGCGGCGCAGTACCAGGTACTGGGGTATGACCTACAAGACAAATGGAGCAGCAACTATAGGCCCGAGCACTCTGTCATACCCGTCACAAAACCACACATCTCAACAGCCTGGTTTCCACCTACCTCGCAGGCAGTGGACCGCACTCAATAGGCTTAGGACGGGTCATGGCTGCCGCGGTGACATGCTCCACAAGTGGGGAATGAGGGATGATCCACAGTGCGACTGTGGACACCCGAAGCAAACCATGCAGCACATCTTGCGTGATTGCCCCATACGTGCTTATCCCGGTACCATTGACAGTGCTGCCAGCCTGTCCCCTGAGTTCCTCCAATGGCTGGAGGCGCTGGATATCAGACTTTAACTGCTCTTTAACTATGTGAGTGATGGGATCCGGACAAACGGCCGAATGCCAAACGGCCGACATGGACAAACGGCCGACAGAAACAAATGGCCGACACGACCAACTGGCCGACTGGTACAAATGGCCGAAAGACGAAAGGCCGAAATCCAAACGGCCGACATGGACATATGGCCGACAAGTACAATTGGCCGACATCCAATAGGCCGACACGGACAACTGGCCGACAAGGATGAATGGCCGAGAGGACGAATGGCCGACACAAAAAGAATATTGAAATAATGATCACATCACAAGTTTGAAAAACAAAGTTGCCATTTTTTTCTAACAATCCAAAATTTGGCTAGTTTTTTAAACAACAGTTCCGAAATATAATTTGAAAGTAGTGAAAAAATGTTACCATATCTTATTATCACATCAAGCAACATTAAACCAAGTTTGCTCCGTGAGACCGAGGCCGTCGCCATATTGTTCATGAAGGCCGGGCCCAACTGACATTTGACGATGGTTACGCCATCTAAATTGTATGGGAAAAAATATTCCGTAATTCAAGTGTTTGTCACCGAGACAAGGTGTTTGTCACCGATACAAGGTGACGTCACCACTCATGGCGGTGATGGAATTCGAAGATGTAGGCTTGTACTCTACTATCGCAGGCTTCGGTGAGACTTCTGAAAAAAAAGACAACGGTGTAACACTGTTTTTGCCAATAGCACCCAAGGTTAAATAGAATCTGCTCCTGAATTTATGTAACCACTATATACTTAAAAAGTATGAGACATACTTGAAAGAATTACCTACTACTAGCGCCGCGAGTAGCCGCTACACGAATTAGATCAAAAACACCAAGCAGACATGGGACATTACTTTTTCAACTTTCCAGCGAACATGCAGGTTCACAATTTTTAGGCGTTAAAAACGGTTTTTCATTTGTTTCGGCTGCAGGTGCCTTTTAGCGCTTAATTAAACCTTACTAGTATAAATAAAAAACAACATAACCGGTCAACATTATTTTTTTACAGTAATGTCCCATGTCTGCTGGGCGATGCTTATTAACTATTATCTTGATTGAAAACGTCATTGTCGGCCATTCGTCCTGTCGGCCATTCGTCCTTGTCGGCCAGTTGTCCGTGTCGGCCTATTGGATGTCGGCCTATTGTACTTGTCGGCCATATGTCCATGTCGGCCGTTTGGATTTCGGCCTTTCGTCTTTCGGCCATTTGTACCAGTCGGCCAGTTGGTCGTGTCGGCCATTTGTTTCTGTCGGCCGTTTGTCCATGTCGGCCGTTTGGCATTCGGCCGTTTGTAGTAGATTCGTGAGTGATGTGTCAATCGAGGCCGTCGCTATATTCAAGCTATATTGTTCATGGAGGCCGGGCCCAACTGACATTTGACGATGATTACGCCATCTAAGTTCTATGGGAAAAAATATTCCGTAGTTCAAGTGTTTGTCACCGAGACAACGTGTTTGTCACCGATACAAGGTGACGTCACCACTCGTGGCGGTTGTCGTGGCGGTGATGGAATTCGAGGATGTAGGCTTGTACTCTACTATCGCAGGCTTCGTGTCAATACTTCGACTGTAAATAAATTGGTTGACAACACTGCGATAAAGGTCAAATCATACTTTATTACGGTATTTATTACATGAATCTAGTATTTTTTCGCCAATAATTTAGTATTTTTGGTATTCCAAGAAATGGTCACACTGAACTGTCAACTGACTGAACGGCTGTAAATATGGTGTCGTGTTTTTTTCTGTCAGGGGGGGATGGAAAATAAAAATGTAAAAGTAGTGTTAAAAATAAATAAGTTTCGACAACTAGTATAATGAGTAACTGCTGGTATAATATTAATTACAATTTGTTTTAAATCTTGGTCGTGTGCCAGTGTAGTATGAGTGGAATATTGAACGCAATATTTAGTTTCATTCACAACATGATAAAATTTTTGTCGTTTAATGAAGTAGATTTTTCACATTACCTAAATATATACGTTAAAACTAGTACTGGAGACACATTGAGTGTTAATCTAGATCCAAAATGGGACATAAAGAATGTGAAAGAAGTGGTGGCCCCTCAACTGGGACTGAATCCAGATGAAATGAAAATTATATTCGCTGGGAAAGAACTTTGTGATTCTACTATTATCGAGGTTAGACCTTTTTGTTTCACCAATAAAAAACACATCTATAGAATTAGGCTTGCTTTTCCAAAACTAGAAGCTAAGAATATTTCACAAACTTCTCATTAGGTGCTTATAAAATTACCTTGATATATTTTTCTATATATTTATAGGAATGTGATTTGGGTGAGAAGAGTATTTTGCATGCTGTACGGAGTAAAACTAAGAAAGCCAGTAAACCTGTTGATTCACATGATCAAACATCCAAAATCAAAGAAGAACATGAAGGATCCAAGCCATTATCTGAAACATTATTAGATCTTCAACTGACATCTAACGAAAGGGCTAACGTTCCTGAATCTGGTAAGCAGCAAACTGTGTTGTGCAGCTGCTTAATTATCATTAACTATATAAGTCAATAGTTGTCCTATTATTAACAATTTATTGGTTCAATATCAAGCCTTGTTTATGTAGTTTCATTAGAGAATAATATTAAATTTATAATGGCATTCCACAAGGTTGCACAAAACAATTAAGTATTATATAAATTATTATTACAGAGAGATCCAAAATGCGTGCACATTTTTATGTCTGGTGTGGACAATGTAATAACATGAAGGAAGGCAAACTCAGAGTTCGCTGTGGCATGTGCAAAGGAGGAGCATTCACTGTACACAGTGATCCTCAGGAATGGACACACGTGCTGAAACCTAAACAGATCACGGGAGAGTGCTTACATCAACCAAGCTGTTCCACTGTTAGTGTTTATTGTATGACACAATATGTATTATATGAGTACCTATATTATTTATCCTAAAGTAATTTGTTTACATATTAGATACATCATGAACAAGGTCCAAGTTTTGCAGAGTTTTATTTCAAGTGCAGTGAACATATATCACAAGGAGAGAAGGATGAAGTTATTCCTCTGTATTTAATTAAGTCTAATTTAAAGGAGATTCCATGTCTCTCTTGTACAGATGTGTGGTAAGATGTCAATATAATGTCATTTCAATTCATATTCACTGCATTCAATAACATTCACAACAGTTAACAACATTAATTAATATTTGGCCTTTAATTTGTAGTGAAACAGTCCTTGTCTTTCCGTGTAGCTTTGGGCACGTGACATGTTTAGAATGTTTCAAGCTGTATTGCACTTCAAGGTAAATATTATTTATTTTGCCTACATTATTACATCTCTAATTCTTTATATGTATTTCTGATTAATTATCCATTTTAGATTAAGAGACAGACAATTCTTTCTTCATCCTGATTTTGGTTATACTTTACCATGCCCCGCTGGCTGTGAAAATTCATTTATTGAAGAGGTTCATCATTTCAAACTTCTGACTGCTCAACAAGTAAGATTTAAATTTTATTCAATGTAACAATGTTAGTTTATTTTTTTACTTATTAGGACCCATCAGTAATTATTGAATGTGTTTTTATATTTGTTCAAGTATGCTCAATATCAAAAATTTGCCACTGAAGAATTTGTTCTACAATCTGGTGGAGTTCTCTGCCCACAGCCAGGTGATAATAAAAGAATCCTACATAATTCTTGTATTATGAAACAAGTGAATCTTCTATCTGATATTATTTTCAATAATCTACAACTCATTAATGAATCTACCATCTATTAAGTATTTCTATTTGATATTAGTAGAAAGAAATTGTGTTTTTATTTCAGATTGTGGAATGGGTATTCTGGTAGATGAAGGATGCAAAAAAGTAGCCTGTTCAAATGGCTGTGGTGTAAGTATGTCAAAGTAATATATTTTTATGTTTTCACATTTCTATTATACACTCATATAATAATACCTAATGAAAATGTATTTTTCCAGTATGTGTTTTGTATGAAATGTCGCCAAGGCTATCACATAGGTGAATGCATCGATGCAGAAACAAATACAGCAGGACCTTATGATTGCAGTTACAATGTGGATCCGGCTAGAGCTGATCAGGTATGTTGAATATTAAATCATAATGTATACTATTGTATTAAAATGTTTTGTCTATCATATTGACAAGTCTCTGCTTTTTGTTATAATCAATCCACTTCTGTTTGTTTGATATACCCGTACTACATAGAATTTAATTTGTTTAACATCCTTTCCTCAAATATGTAATTCCTTGTGACAGGCCACCTGGGAAGTTGCAAGTAGAACAACTATTCGTGTCATTAGTAAACCATGCCCATCGTGCAGAACTCCTACAGAACGTGATGGTGGTTGTATGCACATTATTTGCACAAGGTATGCACTCAGCTATTTAATTGTCTCTCATTCTTAAGCACTTATTGCAATGACTATATATGTATGGGACAATATAGGATGACCCCTGTTTTAGTGAATGTTGATGCATGTAGGAGTTTATCCTTAGCCACATATCTGTTGAGCTACTCGTTTTAGAAAATTCAATGTTAAGAATATTAGTTGTTGTTTGTAAAAATTATAATACTTACATAATGTTTTATGCCATATTTCATTTCTAATGCTTCATTTCTTGTAGGGCTGGCTGTGGCTACGAATGGTGCTGGGTTTGTCAAACACAGTGGACACGTGACTGTATGGCAGCCCATTGGTTCGGATGATATTATACTTTATCTTTTGTACCTTTACATTTATATTTTTTAAAAATACCTATGGTATCTTACACTAGATATAGTTTTGTAAAATGTTCGCATAATGGCTATAGCTAGTGGCTTCACCCTCTAATTTAATGTAGGTACCTCTTGAGAACATAGGGTGGTCACAAAGTAAAATAATTCAGTGCCATTACATATTTGTTGTTGTACCTGTCTAATATTTGGCAGATGCAAACTGTTATTAGCCCCATAATGAAAATCTTAATATGTTGGTATTATCTCCTTGCATCTGATTTACATTATACGTTCAACAATATTGTATGATTGAACAAATGAACATTAATTGTTTAAGATGTGCCTTAAATGTTTCATAATAAAATAGTATCTACTTGTTTTGATATTTTCTTTTATTATTATCAATTTCGTTCCTCTCGTCTATTATCTTTTGATCTGACTATAGTTGAGAAGCACTAATGCGAGGTTGCATGGCATAAATTGGATCTAGCTGCTCAAGAAAATGTGTGAAGCGGTGGGTTGAGTGAGACATCTGTTGCACGTGATTATAAAATATCAATTTTATTGTCGTGCAATTTTCAATAGATGGCATTAGCAGTTAATGGATTGAATCTAGACTCTTTGAAGAAAAGGTGGTTTGAAACTATAATGCAATTGGTTTAGTGCGACATCTATTGTACGTTATTGTAAATAACATTTTTATTTCCATATGCTTTTCAATAGATGGCACTAGCAGTTAATGGATTAAATCTAGACTTTCAAATAAAATGGTTTGAAACCATGGTGAACATAAATATTCACATATGGCAACCCTACTTTTGTCTATGACCATTATCCATAGAAAAAACCAAAACTAGTTTTTGACATTTTTTATTTGTCAGTTTTTAATGTTGCGCATTGTGTTGTGAGGTACCTTGGTGATTGTGTGTGGCATTCTGTATTAAGTTCGTAATATTTTATTCATATATTAGCAGCACTAAGTTATCACGAATTTTAGAAATATCCTTTGAATTTTATATTGGGCACAAATTTTCAGTTTTATATTCGTATGATACAACCTTATTTTTTACGTGACGGCCATATTTGTTGTTAATTTTTGTGTATTTATTTACGTGCTTGCGTGCCAATTTTACTTACAACGCAGTTATTTCGCATGTGATATGGTAAATGTTTAAATTGGTCGTCATGCCAGATCACTTTTGTTTAAAATGGTCGGATTTTCACTCAAGTATAGTAAGTGCACTCGATTCTCTGAAATGTTCAGAAGATCTTGTTGATGTGACATTGACCTGTGAGGGCCAAAACATCAAGGCACATAAAGTGGTCCTGTCCGCATGCAGTCCATACTTCAGAGGTGTATTTAAGGTATGTAATAACACAATAGTTAATTTATTTATAGGCAATGTAAAATATACACATGGATTCCTTAGAGTTAAATAGGTATTATTGTACTTACAAGAGTCCAGGAATGGGCACACAATAGTGGAGCAGTACACAGTTTGTTCTTTCCTACATTCTGATGCTTGAGTTACTAATCTAAAAAGAGTAGTGTGAATATTAAAAAGACTCTTGTAACTTGATTTCTAAAAGTACAAGTGTGTAAAAAATGAATGTTTTATTCAGGAAAACCCATGTCAACATCCAGTAATAATACTGAAGGATGTATTAGCTGCCGACATGACCAGATTACTGACCTATATGTACCAAGGGGAAGTGACTGTATTGGAGGAACAATTGCCTGCTCTCTTGCAGACAGCTGAACTCTTGCAGGTGTCGGGGCTCACCCCTAGTGTAGTTTCTTCCCAGGTAACTGTTTGTACACTACTACATTATTGGCTTATTTCTAAGATCGACAGTGCCAGACAAAGAGACATACTATTCTTTATTATAAATATTTCAGACAAAGCCTAAGATCAACAAACCAACTCTGCCACCTTCACCCAATATTCAACAAAAACGAATTGTACCTCAAGCTATATCACTGTTGAAGAAACCTGCAATGCCTCTCAGTATGCAGAAAGATCCTTTGAGTATTCAAGTTCTGAAGACTTATCAACCGAGAAAAAAAAGAAGCAGCAGTTCCGAACCAGTAGACTTGGCACCATCTGAACACATGAAAAAAATTAAAGTAACCAAGGAAAAACCATCAATTGTTGGAACTAAAGTATTGGAATCAACTTCTTCAACAGTGGAACATACAAGGACTGAATCTGATAAAAGTAAAGGGCCCACAGAGAACATTGAAGAAATCACTACCAAGAATAGTGAAGCTTTCACCCCAGAAGGACTTTTGCCTGATGTGAAGGTGGGTTGTCAAAATTCAATTCTTTATGTACCAGCTGTTAGTTACGTACAAACATCTCTCCCTCCCCAGTTACCATCCTATTGCTAGAACAGATTGAATTGTTTATTTATACTTTTATGTTTATCAGGTAAAGCAAGAAATAGATATACAAGAGAATGAAGACGAAGACAACACACATCCAAATGAACAAACTGATCCTAAACCTTTCTATGAGACTAGTATGTTGGCTCGCTCCCTTATTTCAGGTATGTCGCATATTTATGTATCACGTGTACTCTTGGTATAGAATCACATGCACAAGGCCATTTACTTGCTTATCCATTTATTTTTACAGGTGCTCATTCTATAAAAAGTGACACTTTAGTCAGCCCAGTGATTCCAATAAGTAAATCCTCTATTCAGAGTGAGCATGAAGCTCCATCTGTTGAAATAAAAACTGAAAACCTTTCACCGGGTGAAGGAGGGTTTGAACCAGAGATTCTTATATCTGAAGAGGACAATCGATCTATGGGTAATGTAGGGAACTTGCCAGCTAATCATGCAGCCATCTGTGGTGATTGCCCTCACTGTGGCACCCAATATTCCAACCAGTCCGCACTCAAATATCACGTAAGACTCATGCACTCGGATCTCACTAACAGACTCTGCTGCTACCTTTGTCCACGATCATTCACCGTGAGGGATACTTTCAAAGAACACATGTGGACTTTCCACGGCCAACGAAATTGACATACATAATTATAATATGGTAATCAGAAATCTATAATTTTACAAATAATATCTTAACTTATTGAGTAATTGACATATTATAATAATGATGTGATTCAAAATAATATATATTTTGTAGTATTTTTTATAATTTACAGACCTATTAATATATTGAAATTTTTATGTGAGTGGGATTTCCCATGGAGTTCTATAGTATGTAATAGCAAAATTAACTTAATTTTTCATGGAACTATAATGTATTTTAAAATCTAAACATGGGGTCGGCAAACTTTTCTTTGCAAGGGCCAGATCATAAATGTTTTCTTAGACACGGCGGGCCAAATAGTAAACATGAAGATATTAATGTATAATTTCCTCATAGAGCAAAACACACTGCGCAGGCCATTTTTCTGTGAACTGTAGTTTGCCAACCACAGATCCAGACTGTTATATAATTGAATTCATGGTGTACAAGTACTACTGAGTCTTATGTAATGTTAATATTTTGAATCATGGAAATACGATGTGATGCACAAATCTCGTGGGAACGAAATATCACTGCTTTTGGTAAAGCTCTCCAGAACTGACTAGTTAGGGTATAAAAGACATTTAAATTTATTATTATTTATTTATATTTCATTGATTTTATAAAGTTTTCAAAATCTCTTTATCGAGTTTCAATTTAAGTTTGTCGTTATAAATAAAAATGTATAATATTGATACTATAGTGGTTTATTAGTAATAACAATTTATTTGTTGAAGGACAGGACAATAATATGACATCCTCATCTTACAAGTGCATTACCAGGCAATAAGACTTTAATGGCATATTAATCCACATTCTAGGGATTTGTGTGAAAGATGCCTCTGAGATGAACATTGCATTGTCTATTTGTTTTTGTCATCAGGCATTTAGAAATAATCATTATTACCTAACGTAATATTTGGTGATGTCTCTATAACCGAAAACTACCGTATATATTGTCAGGTAATACATTTCTACAATATAAGATAGGATAAGTAGTTTGTATTATTAATTTGCCAGGTGACTAAATGTCTTATAGTAATTTAATAATGTGGTGCTTTGCTGAATGATATGATAAGAGAATTATAACTCATAATGGTATATAGTATTATATTTCTATATCTTTAGATATTCTTTCTTTTTGTTTGAGTTTTTATTAGATTGCAGTAGAAAATATCTAGATGTATGATATTAGTACTATGTGCTATTCACATTATGTAATAATATTCAAGAGCTTTAATGTGCCTTAAATACAAAAAGTATAATAATTTACACAGCTGTATATGTGAATAGACGTGCTAGTTAATAGCTAAGATAATTATGTCATTATGTCAACTGCATCTTCCAATAATTCTTGATTTCATTGAAAACTATGGTGAAATATTCAAGAGGCAGAAGTTTACTTCAAATGATACATCAGATTTTTTAATATACATATTTGTGGGTTAGAAATGGGACTCAGCTTTCTACCAGGAACTCCTTCCATGTTATTTCTGTAATGTACTGTAGCTCATAATGTTTTATTGTCTGTACTGTATATTACTACTATAAGCAAGAGTAACACACATTCATCATATACTAGAAGGCAACTAAAAGATGATAAATTAATTTGCATTTAATTTTAATTACATTCTCTGTGTCGATTGTGTATCGTGAGGGAACATTAAGGAGAAGGGGCTCCGTTCATAAAACATGTATTGTGAGAAGGCTATGTTCATAGTTCATAGTTAGCTACCTATTTATTTACTGCTATTTTTTCTTCTCTGTGTAAAATACATAACTTTACATTATTATTTACAATGCCTTGTCAAAGCGCTCTTCTAAGCGTATTCTTTACTTCACAGCATTAACTATTGACTTACTGTGTATCCTTGTATTTGAAAACCTAGTTTGTAATAAATAATTAAGTATGTATACAGGTATGGAATCTATATTACACTGATGGGAAAGTGTTGCCATCGTAATTATACTATTGTATTATGTTTAAGTAATTGTTGAATTATGAAGTATGAATGTTGTGTTTTTTTTATAATATATTTAGTATGTCCATTTGATGAGTTAAAATTTAGTAGTATTATAAATTATAACGCACTTGTTTTGATTTCCCACTTAAGTGAGTATATTTAACAAAGTTATGAATGATATGTATTTTTATTGTTATAATAGCGAATGTGTTATTTTCTTTGGCATAATGAACTTGAACTTTGACTGATAAATTTACGTGTTTTGACTTAACCGGCCATTCGCACAAAACATTATTTATTCCATTAAAACTCAACGACTGGGAGCTTATTGTTTGCCATTAATTGTAAATGAAGTGATTTTGTATATGAATATTAATTATGTTTCTAGATAGAACGTATGGTTTATGATGAATCAATAAATTGAAAGTGAAATAGTCTGAGGGCTAGCAACATCTGGTACAGTATTTGTAACTAGTGTAAGCACTCTGTACGTATATATTCAGAGGAGTTATTAGATGAACTAATATTCTAATATAATATCCTACTGTGTGTTGTGTTGAAAGAATTATATCTTGACTGTTGATTTATATTTATTGTTACAAGTACATTTAACTATTTTATTATTTATATTTTTGTTATTTTATTCAAAATATATTTACAGAGTCTATTATATTATTATCTTAATATAGTGGTGTAATGTTGAGATAAGTATATTATTTATTAGTTAGGGATTTTTTAGAAGTTTTTGCTTCTTTTTATTAACGTGCCTTTTGCTATGTATAAATATGTAGTTAGAAATATCTTTTGTTATAAAAATGTATACATACAAGCTGGTAGTAAATGGGTGTTTAAATGGAAATGTATCTGCCTTTATTATAGAATCTCTCGGGTTTTTATATTGCATTTTGTACAGTGTCCGCCTAGTAATAATTTATGTAATGCAGGTTGCATAGTATCAGGATGCTGTATGTACCTATGTACACTATCAAACATATAACTATAGATGCTATTGAATACATCACTGTGTAATTTCACACACTTCAGTCACAAGGTTTGGCTCACCGTTTATTTACAAATTTAACTTACATGTAAATAATCTTTTATTACATTTGTGTTTTAATATTGTGTAAATCCATTTCTTTAATTAGGTGAATTTCGTACAAATTTTATTGTATTCGTATGACATGAATAATTAATATATTATATATTTTTATTGTTTTAGAAAATATATTATTTAATGTTAATATAACTGATTTGTATTTAATTACCTTTCCTTTTAATTAATAATATCAGATACTAGTGTGGTTGTTATTAGCAGAATATATTGGAAACCAGAATCGGAGTAAATAATGATGGGTTTAAACTGAGGAGGAGCTTCGTAGGATTGTAGGTTAGCCACTGTTCCAACCATATTGGAGGATAGTAATAGTAGGTACTAAATAATGAAATAAGAATCCATAATTTACACATCTTTTAATATCTCTCTTCAATACATTTATTTTATAATATGGATGACAATTTCGCTATCTAAATTATCACTCTGAATGCAATAATGAATATTATATAGTAGTGTGTATGCGACACAATGTGTACTGTAGGTATGTACACACTACACTCATACTTAGTTACAGAAACACAATCATTTAATAAAGATCTGGTAAAAGTTATGGAGGTTGAAGATAGGTCAAACAGGACCATACCTGTCACACTAAACAATATTTTGTATTATATTCACTGTTTCACATCTCATATGCATTAAATGATATATGATATACATTGATACTAAATCATATCTCAACAGGAAAGACATTTCAACATAACCACTGAAGCCATTATACATTCAATAGGTATCAGGCGCGAAGCTACCTAAGAACACGATTCCCATAGAGTTACCTTTTGGAAAAAATGATAGGTAAATAGTGTCTAATCTGACATAATCCCATAAGAAATGTTAGCCCCGGCTTCCCTTCTGCGGAAATCTACTCTTCGCCACTGATAAAAATTCATAAAAAATGATAGGAATTCATAAAAATGTGTGTGGTTTTGACAAATTGTGTTTCCTGTAATAATATTTCGATCAAGTTTGATATTTTTTGTACATTGTTTGGATGCTACATATTATATTATATAGTAAATACATAGTTATGTAGAACTTTTATACAACTCCTAGATTTTGTGAAGTTGCTTTATTAAACTGGTGTTCTGAAAGCAAGAGGAATTTCTAAGTAAAAATAATATAAGTAACATGGTCTGAACTCTGAATTACTAAGCTAAACATTCAGTTATGGAATTTCTTTCACATACTAATACCATAGTACTGATTTTGTATGACATGCAAACTAGTAAATACACCTTTTCACAAATGAATATGTTTTTGCAGTAATGACAATTGAACCATTTCAACTTCAACATATTATATTTGTTTGGCATCTAGGAATAATTGTATGAATCTTCATGCCTAAAGGTAAGGATGAATCATTCATATTTGTACATAATTTATTTTAATATTAAAATGAATGCATTTGTAAAATAATGAGGAAGCTCAATAAAGAAGACATGTTTATACAAAGTGAATTCGGTGATTAAGAATTTGCATAATGAAGTTGAGGTGATATTATTGAAAATAAATTAGCTCATAAAATCAAAAACATGGTACACACTGCAGTATTATATATTTATATAGGTACATTGTATTATTTATTAATAAGTAGGTATATTAATTCAACTAGAGATAAAATATAATATTATAAAGTACATATATAACATGTAACTGAATTAAATAATTGAGTTGGACTCATTTTGGCACCATTATACAAGAAATAACATAGGATTGTAAATATCTACATTGGGAGTTCAGGGAAGCAGAGTTGTAATAACTTTTCAATTTATTATCTATTACTATTTGACATTGTAATCCACAATAATTACTTAATTATTTCCTCAATTGTTTGTTTTGTGCATGTAGAGTTTTTATTGTGATCTAGAATATATACGAGAATACTTCCCAAGATAATATTGACTAGGCAGAAATAATAAAGATTAGTGGAAATATTTTTATAAACATTATCTATAATGTACATAAAGTGTATACATATTACAATATAGGGTGAAAAGGTTTCAATTTAATATGGAAATTATAATGCATTCTCAAAAGGACAATAATATAATTTCATTTAAAGGTCTAACACTACGAATCTTATGTAGATTAAAATGACATCGTAACAATAATTAAAATGGTGTTATCTTTCTAATCCCATATGTAATATAAACCTATTATTTACTAAAAACTTAAGGCACTCCGATCCCAAAACATTATATTAAGTTCAATGCAATAATCACCATAAATACACACTTCACTAAACTGCAGGAGAAGTTCATTTGACAATAATAATTCATTATAACTACAAGAAGAAATACATATTATGTAAATTGTTAATTTATTTATTGTTCAGGCATTGTGTATAACTTGGTGATCATTACATTGCACTGGGTATTTTCATTATTTTGATAATTACTTAATTTAACAGTTGAGATCCTACAATAATATTGGTACATTTTGTGGTTGTTGGCTACTCAATAATAATATAATTAATATTTAATTAAGGATTAGGTAGGTATATAATACATAATTAATATGAAATGTACTTTAATAAAATGCACCATACTTTGGTTTAGTATAATATTATCAGGGAAATCAATTATATATTCTAGTAATAACTTATCACTATTTCGCTACTAATTATAAAAATGATCAAATATTGCACAAGCCCCCATAAACTAAACAAGTTTTATATTGAATTCTATATTCTCTTACTTTCTTTGAAAAGCAGGTAGTGGGTTTTAATAATACTACATATATACATCCTGTGACTTTACGATAAGAATTTTTACTGTACGTATCTAGTATTTTTATTCAAAACTCATGGGACAAACTTTAAATTTTTGAGTGTATTAAATTGTATTTCACTCTTTGTAAACATTTTACAATACATATAATGCGGTCAACAAAATACAGTAGAAGTCCGTTAATCCGGCACGTTCGGGACCGGCTCGGTGCCGGACTATCGAAAATTCCGGTCTATCGGGCGGTGCCCCTTCTTTTTAGTGTAGGTACTTTGTTTTTTTAATTACATACATACATACATAAATCGAACAATTAGATTAATAATTAAACTACAAATACAGGATGCAAATACAACAGAGTTTATTTTATATTTCATATATAATGTTTCAAAAAAAGTCACGAATCTTTTTGTTTTCTTGACTTTTGGCGTTTAGTATAAAATTTATTTCTAATGATATGGAAATCAATAATTTCTGAAGCACTGTAGCTAGTACTAGCCTCAGTAAAAGAGAACCGGAGCGATGCCGGACTATCGGGCATTCCGGACTGTTGGATGCCGGACTAATGGATTTCTACTGTAGTTATACTTAATTATATGACTTAGGGCGAACTTATCGCAGTGTCCCATTTCTTCCAGCTATCCCATCAAAAGTAGTTTTTTTTACGACCACTAATGTAGGTATAAAAGTGGTAATAAAATGATTTTCATACCAGTGGTATTACGGAATATATTTCTGTACAATTCATAGTATAGTTATACAAAATTGGACAAAATGAAGTACCCTGTGGTAGGTCTGATATAACCTACGTACAATACAGTACATTAATTTAAGTTTATTTATTCCATAATATCAATTACACAGAAGTATTGTAATGCAATAGACTCCTTCAGGAGACGGCAACAGTCACACTTCTTTCCACAAACTTCACTTGAATTATAAAATAACCTGGAGTTATGCTTATAATATCTTTGCACGACATTACACTTTCCGTAGTGAATATTTCGTATTGGTGAAATCATTTCTGGTAAGATCAGGTGAAAACAATTTACCTCAAGTAGAAAACCCTCTCCAGTATTCTGGAACTACCGTCTCATCTATATCTAGATGCTTGAAAACATTTTCCGTAACATATGATACAGTAATAATATAACATGCATTGGTGATTATGTGAAATATTTAGTAAAAACAAATATTTTGGCTCCATCTTTGGCATGTATCCTCAAGTAGGTAATACTACAAAATACTTATTATGTTCAGGAAGCAAATCATTGGAAGATATTTTGGAAAATTTACATAAGAATAAAGCATGCTTGTTGTTTTTAATACTTAACTGATATAATAATAATTATAGATAATTAAGTTTAATGTGAAAGTATCTAAAACGGGTAATAATTTCATGTACTATTATTAAAATTTCGTTATTATGGTTTTGGACCCAATTTCAATGTATTTAACCAAAGATCTTGATGTTTTATGCTACAATTTGTATAACATGTATTATATTTAGTGATAAATTTGACTATCTAATAAACATTTCTCTCATTGTGACTATTATCATAAGTCAATTTCAAAACTCTTAAAGAAATAAGAATTTCACACACAAGATGTAGAAGGTATCTTTAGAATTTTGTAACATTTTCTTAAAATAACAATTTTGTACTTTTTATCACAATGGACAGGAGTGGACCTGGTGAGTGGTGATGTATATTTCCATAAAACATTGTGAATATAATTCCATTGGTATAGAGAAAGCTAGTGTGTGTACAACTTGTGTGTCATTTCTTTAAAATGAGAAAATGTTTTCTTCATCTAATCATAAGTCTTTTTCTACATCTGGTTAATTTTATAAATATATAGGCATTCGAAATTGATACATTATTCATTAAAATATTTTATATAAATATTATGATTTGTTTAATAATTTAATCGTAAAACACTTACCTAAGTAAATATTTATGTTAATAATTGTGCTTAAAAATATTTTGTTATTTGTTCATGTAAATAATGATATAAGTAATACATTACGTTATTTTCAAAGCACTTATCTTCGTGCTATTATAAATTATAATAGAGTTGTTTAGCTAAATTATTTAACTAAATTGTTTTTTTAGAAAATATACAATGAGTGTCATTAAAAAATAAAATAGTAGCTAATAAATATATGTATGTATGTATATGCATAATGAGATATGAATTTATTTTGAAATTATCAATAATATTCCACAATCACGAATAGGTATGTACATTAAATCTCAAAATGGACTTGAGTTACATCGACATGTTTCTAGCTCTGAGCTCTGACCAATACTTCTGTCTCTAATCACGCCTGAATCTCACATTATTATGCAATGGATGAATTCATTGTTGGAGTCCATATCTCTCTCAGATAAGGACATACATTGCTCATATTCATATATTATTATTAGAATATACATAATTAACTAGGTTAGTTCATGAGCAATAAAAGATTTAATGTAGGTTGCTAACTTTAAACTTCATCACACTATATACAATGTTTGCTGGTAATAGTGACGTACATGTACCATACCCATTCCTGTTGAATGTGTTTGTAATTTAATTTTTTATCTAAACATAGGTACCTACTAAAGGAAAATCATTAGACTAACAAATTGAATAGTGATATATAAATTTGACTAAACCAATAATGATATATAAATTTATCATTAAAAGGAATCTTCGCATTTAATTTGTTTGTTTCTTGTAACCCATGGAGGCTCATCATTTGTTTCTTCCCAATTTTCTGTATCTTTCCACTCACCTAGAAGCCCTTGAGAGATTGCCTTACTTACCATGTCTTCGGTAATTGCACCTGCAGTTGTAAAAGCTTCAGAAAATCTACCTATTTCCGTTGATCCGAAAGCTTGTTTGAAGGCAGGTAAAGGAACAGCTTCTAGTTTAGGTTTTGATACATTCTCAGGTTCTGGAAGCGGTGGTGGTGGAGGAGGCGCAAAATCTTCCACAATTGAATTTTTAGGTGATTTATTTTTCCTAGCCCTTTCTCTAACAGGTGTTGACTCATCTCGAGTTCTAGGAGAGCGATATGGCCGAGGAGCAGGACTTAGCTGCGGTAGTGGTTGTGAGGAAGGTTGTGGAGTGGCTATTCTTTCATCTTCTATATCTCTCCCACGATATGTGTCCCACGGACATAATGAACTCTACAACAACATTTTAAACAAATTTACCCCACAAATACATTTAGATTAAAAAAAAATCTAGTAGGTACAGTAGAATTACGTAGGTACCTATCTAACTCTTATACATACCTATTGCTCATTGATTTGGACTAAGATTACAACACAGAAAATTTTTCAATTTTTTGTTACATACAAAATATGTATTTGTATTTAATTGGAAATTAAGATAACATTTTCATTTACCTTTTCTTGCGCAATTGATGTTGCTTGCATAGCAGCCATTCCTCTGAGTGGATCTCTGTGGGAATATCCCATCGATGGGTGCGGGGGCGGAAACCCCCCCTGAAGTGCTACAGGTCTCAGGGGGTAGCCTCCTCTTCCGCTGTTTTGCCATCCATTGCAGTTGTTCTGAAGGATTATTAAAAAAATTCAATAAATAAACATCCCTTGTAGATAATTTGATAATAAGTACTTATTTGAATTTTAGAAACAAGTCCACGTTTCTGAAAATTTCCAAAATAATTATAGTAATTTTATATACCTACTGTGAAATTTTATTTGATGTCTGTGTAATAAGAAATTGACTAGTGATAGTGATTAGTTAGAATGCATCAATATTCAATAGGTACATAGCTATGGTGCCAAGTGCCAACTACGACTACCTACCTGACTCCAAGAGTAGCTCCATGGGGTATCTCTGAGAGAATCACTCATTGGAGGCGTGTAGGAACATTCTGCCCACTCCAGCGATCCCTGTGGACAGTTAGATAATAAATACTGTGGCAAATAAAATAGTTGATATGTCTAATACATAAGTATTGGATTCTTTATGTTTGTGATGACTTTCGCGAGATTTATTGCAATATGTATTATATTTTACAATGCGAATGAAAAAGCCATAATTTCAATGAAGGATTTTGTGACAGACAATACGTGCGTGACGTTATTTTCACCGCTGAACTAAAGATGAATATTGGATACATAGGTTGCATAAATTCAAGTGCTGAACGACAGGTTCTCGCAAGTCCTAAGGGGCTACGTATCGATAGAAGGTCCTGTTACTTAGTTTGCTGATGTTATATTTAGGCTTAAATCGAATTGTTTTCTAAAATTCTTCGAAGATACGATTGGTGGATTAAAAAACATACGTGCGATGTTAGTTCCGGGTTCTAGGATTTTTGGGGGAGCACAATGGCGCGCACAGACACACACACATATCCCGGGACTCCATATGCTTAGAATTTCCACTGTTAGTCATATGTGATCGGGATTCCCCTTCTTGTGAAATTACTTTCCCTGTTCGTCACGTAAATTATTGCCGCAGGCGAAAGTTTTTGTATCAGACCCATTAAATAAATGTTTTCCTTTGTAAAACTTAAAGAATTGTAATATTCTATTATTTTTTCTAGGTATAATGAGTCTGACCTAATTTTGCGATACGTCGCACGTCTATTGTATTGAATAAATTCCCGACTGTGTGTAGCAGTTTAAATTTATTTACCTGTATCTGTTTTAACCTAGGTAATTAAATTGTAATACTTATAATAAATGATAAATTTATTGCTAAAGGTCAGGGTTACAATGACATATATCAGAAAGTTCATTTACAAGTGTAGTTTCAAGATTATTATTTATACCATACAACAGTTTATATTGTTGCATCGCACGCATTCTATACTCTCTTTTCAACTGCATTATTTCTTCGCTGCATTCAAGGAAGGGATAATAAAATCTAGGGACGTGTTTTCTTCATATAATAATGATAATAAATAGAAGTAGTTATCTGTACGTATAATTCTGCCATAGTAGATAATATTATTATGATATTTATTTCACGTCATAATACAGAACTACTGTACATGATATTGTTATTATGCCATGTTGTTGGGCTACGGATCGATGTTATTTCATATTTTCCGTCTTTTTCTAACATTTCCCTGTTCACTCTAGTGTCCCACCCCCGCAACCCCACCGTTCTCCTCACAGATAAGCCATAGTCACGTGTTACTAGAGCCTTTCACAGTTTCACAACAAACATTGATTATTCAACTTACTCAAAGTTAGTATACCTGCTAGTAGGTATTAATAATACACCTATTATAATAATGAATACATGCCTATACTAAAACTACTGAACATTGCTACTCGTTTCATATTATTGAGGCGAGCTTATCATTGCATATTGTATGCGAGTAAGGATTAATGATAAAGTCTATGGGGAGGTGAAACCTGAAACTAAATAACTGGAAAAACTGAGTATCGCCTCTAATCAGATATCCATTCTTTCTTACATAACATATAGCTATAAGTGTTTTTTAAAGCGACTTGTAAATACAAATTCAATTGCTTTCCTGTAGAATGCAAGATTTGTTAGTTATCTTTTCATGGTCTTTGTCTTACAATTTTATGTAAATACAGAAAAAGAAAGAAGAGGACATAATATTTTTTATAATACACCTTGAACAAACGCAGTTAAGAGCGAATGGTGAACTTCGCTCGAGAGTAAATCAATCACGCAAACCTTAACCAACTTTACATAAACCTAATAAAAATATCTCGTAAATTTCACATGATGTCTACCTAACTGGGCAATGTCCGTACTAGGGCAGACCATAGGCACTTATAAGATATTTATTTATAATCAGGTATTAATAATAATTTCATCAAAATATGAGATTAGTCAAAATTTCGCCAGAAACTTTGTGGAAAGTTATTATCATAAATCAAATAAAATTAAACTCCTTGTCATACTTTTACTATTTTCCCAATATAGTTATAATGTTTATGAACTTTAATTGTTCATCTTCAGTAACGTACCTACTGATATTTTTACTGAAATGGCAGGCCAAAATGTAAGATACTATCTAATTAATAAATTGTATTATACTCGTAGTAATTCCATAATTAAGTGTATCTAGTCCCTGCTAACTATACTATACTCAACTGATTTCATAGAAAACTCCTGTCGATTAGCGAATAAGTTTTGATTAGATGACCGCAATTCAATGTTTCTTTTATAGATGGACGTTTACGAATATTTATTTTGAATGAATAGCTAAGTGTTGATTACCTAACAAGTAATTGAAGTATGTAGTGTTAATGTAGAGGTGCAAATAACAATAATCTGCAAGGCAGCGACAGGTCTGGCATCGATCCTGAATTGACAGGAACGTAGAGGGGTTTACATGGAAGGGGAATGGGGTGAAGATATCGATCGTCCAACGTCCGCCCTCATCCTTCACGTCATATGTATTGTATCTACTGTATTGTACTATGTACAGGTACACCGTACCTACTGTACCCTACTGTACCTACATTCAATATTATTATTCGTCTGCATTCAACTCACCTACTGTTTACAAGCGATCATTATTTTTTACAGTCCACCTGTCAACTCATAACTGCAGCCTTATTAATTTTCATCCACTCTAGTTTCCACGTAGTAAAACAAAACTAATTCAAAGTTTTTGTTTGATTGAATTCCTACAATCTTTATACATATTTATATACCCTATACTTTGTTTTTTGGCACTCCTTGTTTTGTATTTTAAATTGTATCATTTGTATATCCTCTGAATTTCCACGTCCCCTCTGAATGTTTCCACGATCAATTAGCAACAGAACAGCGTAACAGTTATGTCATGTTCATGTCATATTGACTATGGATATGAACGGGGTGACTATAAGAATATTAGAATCGAGACTTTTGTTATGAATTTTCTCATGCATCACCGAGCTTTTCCAAACTGTATAATAATGTATAGACATCATAATACAAAATTATTCAGCTTTTGCCGCCTTCGCATAGTAATGTCTCTAAATTAAAAAAAAATGTGATGCGTGTCAGATTTATAAAGGAAGCGTTTTAATAATTTCTCAAAGAATTGTTAATTAATTTATTTTTTCTGAAAACGAAACGTAATTATTAGCAGTGCATGTGATTTGCACTATGCGTCTACCCACTCCCACTGCCCGCCTGTGTGTGTACCAGGAGCTATGTACTAACAATAATCGAATAACGTCACGTGTAGAGTTGAGCAATTTCCATATTGATGTATTTGGTAATGTTATGGTTGGTCGCGCATGCGTTACCTGTTGCTGAGAAGATTTACCGATCAGGAAGAAGATGGGAGAGGCACCAAGCAGGGCAAGGAGAATGTCGGGAAATATCGAGGGGGGGGTGGTACACTGGCGGGAAAATAGGAGACAGGGAATTGGGTGGTTTGTTCTCTATACGTCACTGAAGGAATGGGTATGTGGTGAATTCTAAGGTACTGATGCGCTACCAAAGCAGATTCTAAAGAGGAGTTATGCTCAAGTACTAATTCTCCTGCTTGGCTAAATCTAACTTTCTCCTGAAGTTACTATTTATTTTATTTCGAACTATTTCTATATTATTAGACTCAGTCATCATGCACATAGACCGCCAAAGAACTTTCGCACTTAATATTTTACATGTACATAGTTTAAACACACTGTACGGCCTGACCAACCTCAAAGTAGACGATATGAGATCCCGGGAGACCGGGAGACTAAGGTTCGTTTCAAGATTATGCTGAATTACTTTTATAGAATATTATTATTGAAATGTGGTTGACTAAATTATTAATGTGTTAAATGTGATAAGGGGATACCTTAGGCAGGTATATTGTATTATAGACTGGAGGATATCGAGATATCTGATCAACACGGTCGATCGAGGTTGTTCTCAAACGATGGCGCTTACTTTGTAACTTTACCCATATACATAGTATTAGTAGTATCATTCATTCTCTCCACACGGCCAAAACATCTAAACTTATTCACTTTCATTCCAGTTCACCTCATACGTTCATCATGTAGCAGAAATTATACGCAAAATATTTAAAAATATCGAAATAGTGGATAAATTGTGTGATATAGTTTTCATTACCATGCAGAAGGCGAGTAGTATCATTGGTTTAGTATTAGGAAAGAATTTATGTTATCTATTAAAAATTAGCCTTCCATTATTAAAGTTATAATGTATATGACATTCAAACCTAAATATTTTAAAATAATTTCGGAAGCGGCAGACGTTCCTACGGTCACTGGTCGGGGGTAAGCCAACGTTAGGAGTTAGCCAGCATTGATTAATTCTATTATTATTATTTTATTGTTTGTGATTGGGCCCACCTCTTAATAAGATTTTCTCAGAAGTGCGAGTAAAGAGGTCGCTGTTAATGCGCCTGAGCTACCCGGGGATGTGGACGGCCTTAAGCCCGCGGGATTTTCCTCCAATGTTTGTGAGATCCTATGCGGTGATATACCTATCTCTGTTACTTGGAAAATTGAAGGTGCCCTTGAAGCGATAATTATCGCTAAACGGCGCCAATAAGTCGTCCAATTATTATTGTTATACTTTACTTGCATTTTAATTTATTTAACCTTAATTAATTACGTTATTTATGACCCTGTTGAAAAATGCAGGATCCAAATGATTAGCAAACCTTTAAATACTGTACCTAATAAAAACAGTGATTCTTTTCATTATTTGTGAGAAACCTTTACTAAACGAATTAACACGTGATAAGTAAATAGTTATTATTATATTAGTAATATACATATATTTATGAGAAGATAAATGATAATAAATTAGGATAAGATGTATGTATGGATGAGACATTGTGAATGGATGTAGTTTTTGGTAGATTTTATTCAATATATGTAATGCCTACATCACTAAAATCAACCACACTACGTGAATACATATTATAGTCGTATTGATAATATCATCACGCATCGATTGATTTAGTCCTACCATTAAACATTGGCGCTACTATAACAACAAACACGTAGATTTTTAAAATAAAACGTAAAAACCTTAAATCAATTACCTAATTCCTCACTCATCAGTGACGTTAATGCATTTTGATACACTCAAGCATACAAAGACTTCTATCATCTTTGTTCATGCAATAACTGCTGTACTCGAATAAAGTTAAAAAACCGTCGTATTTGTGACTGGAAGAAACAGCAGCTGTGCTGTGAAGTTGGAGTGAACAATGTTTTATGATTGTAGTATAAAAATAAAACAACTTAGTTACTTAGTAAATAATAAATTACCCAAATAAAATAAACTAATAAAAAAATATGGTAAAACTTTTTAGAATAACATATAAATATAATATAACAAGTCATTCGAAATCATATTATGCATAGCTGAAAACTGGAATTAACTGTATAATTAGCAAATCGCTAAAAATATATCAATATTGTCACTTGATGAGGTGAGTTACGTTGTAGATACGCCACTGTTTGCAAGGAAGGGCGCATATTGACCAGCAAAGGGCGCGTGCGCGCCGCCCCATCCTTCCTTGCTGTACCTAGCCCCCCCAGGCCCTGCAGCCGAGCCGCCACCTTGCGCTATCCCCCCTCCTGATATGTCGCGGCTGGTGATCCGTGTTATCAACACCGTATACATCACGCCTTGGACAGACTAGCTCTATGTACTCGCTCACCCAATATACCTCATTACATTACAATCTCATACTCTGCTCTAGTATCTACTACAGGTATACACTACACAACCTAACTGTCTGACTAGAGTTATGCTGTCTAGAGACAGCATCTAACCAGACATGATTCTACATATCATATGACATATTATTAGGTATGATTATAGCCTACTTACTTTCAAAACAGACAGAGGCAATCTCTTTAAATCAAATCAATTTATTACTACAATTTTTCAAAAAAGCTTTTTATTATGTATTATACCTATTAGTTTTTCTTTGTAAAAGTATGAAATTGGGTTTAGATAGGAGAGATCGCAGCGCTACGACAAGCTCGCCCTTGTGAGTAAATATTATTGAAAATAAGTAAATTTTGAGTTTGGTTCGCACGAAATGTTCATTTAAGGCCATGGTACTAGGAATGACGTCACAGTCTTTTCCCACGGCATTAAGGTTCAAATTCGCATGACAATCGCATGAAAAAATGGTAAAAATAGCGTTTTTTTTCCATTTTTTGGGGTTAATTTTGCGTCTATCAAAAAACTTTTACGGTTATTCCCTAGATTTTAATGCATATTATCAGAGCAAAAAAATTTTTACTCCGTGACTTTCGGGAAACGAGTTTCCGTCTTTCGGAAAAAAGTTTAAAGGTGTTTGTAATTTTTTTTTTGAGAAATCTATACAAGATATAAAAAATTCTTTATGGTTATTCCCTAGATAAAGGTTCAATGCATCTACCCTACTTTGTTCCAAAGCATATTTAGTAACGGTTGTCGAGATAGAAGGTCTCCCGTTTTTAGAAATTTTTGAAATGTCGGTATGCACACTCGTAGGTAGGTTCACACACCTATACAAATTATATCTTAAACCATACTAAGTACTGAGCTCCAAATAATAAATACGTAAATAAACCGGAATATAGTAGGGAAAATTAATAGATGGTATCTTAAATGCTTGTTTGAAAACACCTGTTACATTTTACTGCAGAATTCTCCCATAACATTGAGTTTGGAAGTTGGAAGCTTGAACGTCCATTTGAGAGGCTGGACTACCAAAAGACCTCTACTTCAGTATATTATTTGATGACTTAACATATCCATGTTTTTTTTTTGTATTATCTTCGAAGAGGTATAAGAAAGTATTTGGTATAAGTACTAGTATGTCCATTGTCCATAGTATTCATAGTAGGATTAACATTGTCTGATAGTTATTTATTTGTTAGACTGAAATTTATACGATGCTCACAAGTTGATTGACCCCTCGTAACTGTCATTTTTACCAATATTGAATGACATACACCAAAAGAATCGAATTTTCACGCTGCATCTTAAAATTAAATTTACGGACCTAACAAAAATAGGTCTCAAACATTTCTTCTAAATACTACAACACGTAATTCATACACTTCGGTGTCTACCTGTTTTTCCTTCTTCTTTTAAAAAATATATTTTTCTCTCGAAGCTCGACAACATCGACAATCTACACACGGTACGCCCGAGAAAAATGGAGAAGAGAAAATGGTTTTTGTCTGAAGGGTCAACTTACGAGCATCGTATTTTTTTTTTACTTTTATTCTTAACGGATTACAATGGCATAATCTTAATCTTAGAACTGAAAGTTCGTCTAGTCTTCCTACAGACTTTGAACCAGGATACGGTGAGTGACATCGGGCAGATGATAAGAGTGATGTGTTGGTGGTATAGGTAATATAGCATGGTGTGTGATGCATTACATTGTATTGTAATGACAGACGTAGTTGTCGGCATATGAAACTGGGGTGTCTAGGGTGTGAAGCCGAGCAAGTGTCTCCCTGCATGGCGCAGTAAGGGTTCACTCTACTGGGGGATCAGGGATCGATACCCACAGGGCGCCCGTCGCCTGACGCCGCGCCTCATACACCTAGCTATCTAGTATTACATATTGTATACACTCATCACTCTCACTCAATTACTATTTTTTTTTATTAGCAAAGAAAATAATTAAAATGTATCTGTTCTTTATTACCACTATTTCAGTCGGTTGTGGAATCATAAGAATAGACTCACGAAGAATTGATTCCCATGCCATCCACGGCCAACCCTTACAGGATCAATATAAAGATGTCATGTAATTATTATCACCGTTATTTTGTATAGTTGCCACCAATTTTTCATATTTTTTGTTGCGTTATAATGTCAAGAGGAGTGATGTTAATTTTCAAATCCCCTTGCATCATCCATACGTATATGATTAAACAACTACTGTGCATGTAGTATACAATTTTGAAACATAAGTACCTACATATTTGAAACAATTTGTTAAAACATAAGATATGTAGGTAATTTTAGTTACCATTGTAAAATTAATAATACCAGGCATTATAAATACAATGTACATATCTAATTTCTGTATTGATTATTTATTTCAAAAAGGCTTTAAAAAAGCTGTTCTCATATTCTAAAGATCACCCGTAGGTAGGCGCCTCGCAGGGGCGTAGTCATGGCAACACAGCTGCGTCGCGACGTCGAGAGAAATGGCGGGAAAAGAGATGATTACTAGTCATTGACATGGCAAAATATCTTAATTGTAAAAATAATAAGTAGGTACTCTAGTACTTATCATGGGTTATTTACTTTCTGTGATATAATGACTTCATGAATATAAATTATACCTATCCTTTGAATTCTATTACACCCTATAATAATATTAGTTGATTATACAGAAGCATTTGAATAAATTCATCATTAAAAGAAAAATTAATAACGTTCTCTTATATTTTGCCATCTCATCAGAATAAGTATAGAGTAGAGTTCCAGAACAAAACATTAGACGCGGAATTACTATGTAGGTAGTTAGTAGTACTCTTTGGAATTTCTTTTATAAATGAATCTTATTCAGATTCCGTTATTTTCTGATATTGCCTAAATATGGTTCTTACTCATAGAGGTGTATTGGGGGAAGGGGGGGGGGGCACATTCAGTCATCAGTCTGATGTTGAGTTCATCCTTCACGGTTGGGAATTAAGACTAAAACAACGCGCAGAAAATTCAACCCTTTATATCGAGGCGTATTACTCCTTAATTTTATGCAACCACTGTATCCTAAAGAAACAAAAGTCTTGTAGCTTTAAATTACTACAACGGAAAATCCAAGTTTTCCTACTGGTGCCATTTTGAAAGAAATATACAACATTGGTGCTTTTTCAGATTAGGCATGTCCCATAACTTGCCTATATGCTCTCTTTAGGGGCAAAGTTACTCCAAAAACTGTCTGAAATAGATTCAGTCGAAACAGAAAATCAAAACTACGTGAAATATATCTGTTTACTAAACTAAAAGTTGAAATGATACATTTTAGAAAACACTTACCCGATGTATATCGTTTGGCCTCTCTCGCTCCCTTATTCTTCTGAATCGTTCTTTGCTTGCATAACCGTAATCTGAAATATATAATTTAAAAATAGATTGAAGAGCTATAATATCAATGGAAACACATAAATATAATGTAATGTAACGTATGTAACTCAGTAGAATAGAATTTCGGCATTTTTTCGGGTTATTGTTTAAATCAGCGGTCGATGTCAGTCTTTTAGAAATTAATAAACCTTAAAAACATACATTTTAATGAAAAATTACACCCGCACTTGCTGCTTGTGTGGGGGGAAGGGGTTGTAAATGTACTGTAACGGGTGATGGCTGACACCAATACTAGTTAGCCCTTAACTAGCTGATGCTCAGATGCGTTGATGTCACCAATATTATTTAATGTTCCAAACACCATAAAAAATGTGAAAATTTCCCTTAATGAAAAAGTTAACATTATTTCCATTAATTTAAAATAGATCTGCGTTTATTTTAGAGAAACTACCAGATCCCAAAGAAAAAAAAAATTGAAAAGATGCACTTCGCCCATCGTATACGTGAATATGAAATAGTTACGATACAATTTTCCCACGATGCTAATCAATCAATAATGGAAGGAAGGATGCAAAAATAACATGCGGGTAAATGTAAATCATCCCACATGAAGTCAATTGAATTATTCATAGATTATACTGTTTGGTGCTGTTGTATTGTGTAGTTGTTTACGTCATTTGTTGTATTTATGAAGTATATTTATAAGTATTAGTTGGACCCACCTGTAGCCATGGTGTGCGTGTGCGCGTGTCCGTAGTCCATGGTGTCACGTGGATGGTGCACGTGGGGCGTTGGGTGGTACACGGGCGCGTGCGTAGGGGTGGGGGATGCGTAGGACTGCGGTGAGGGATAACCCGCTCCAGGATAGCCGACTCCTCCACCACCACCCCAGTACGGTGGATATCCCCCCCAATAGTAATAAGGGCTACTTCTATACTCTGCGTAATTGCAACAGTCCATTGTAACTTAATTGATTTGATTCTATCCCACTTTAATAAAACTTTTCCAAAATCCTCGAATCATTCTTCACTGTGTAGTGAGGATATGTAACACTCTCAGCATATCCTCCATACGACACTTTACTTCACATTGTTATCCAACCCGAATGGGTCGTGGTAGATATTAAACTTCTTATTCGTAATCTCCATCGTACCACAATACAACGTTATGTTGGTGAACCTTACATAAAATAAATAATTACTATTACCTACTACTTTGCTTTATTGTAACTTTTTATATGTAGATTAGTATTCCTTAATTTTGTAAATATTATAAATTATAAATATTAGAATATTATAAATCTTAAAATCCCAATCTAAATAAAAAATATTTTTAAACGAAATATCGTTTAACTTCCAAAAGTTTAAACATACTTATTTATTTCTTATTATAATCTTATGAAAAGCGGACATCTCCTATGAAAGACGCCCGCGATGCAGCGGAATAGAAAATGAATATTAATAATAATAATAACACTAAAGTTTCACAATATGAATGAAAGTTCTTCCCCCGCCGCCCCTTCTTGCAATTTCCTATTAGCGGTATAACTCCTCTCAGTCTACAGCCTACAGCGCGTATCTAAACTGCATGCATGGGAGTCGGCAGGTATCACAATCCGCACTGCTGATCTTATATTATTATTATTATTAGGTACACAACAGTAATTCATTATTAGATACTTGAATAAATACTCATTTATTTTGGAAGGGTAAATCGAAAAACAATTTATGAAAAACCACCAAATATATCTACAAAAACACTCGTTGTATAATTGCGTATAAACCGAAACTATCAATTTTCGAAATATATGTCTTATTAATTTATGAAGAAATTATAAATAGATGTTTTAATAAAAACATGCATATTGTTTATTATCCACTTTACTCACGTTTGCGCTGGAGAACCTTTTTTTCATTTTCAACAAAATATAATTTGAAATTAGACTAAAATTAATTAGTTTCACGAGCAAACGACGTTCTTTGTAAGATGAAAAGAAATAAACATAAACTCAATGGATGATAATATTATTGTAGGTATAAAGATATTTTTGGCGGGAAAAGATATTTGAAGAAGGGGGCGGGGTTCAGATAAAACGTCATTCAGTAAATAGACAATATTTTTTTATGAATATTTAAATTCGCAGCACCTGTAAGTACCTACATGAAAACGGGAAATTATAAAACATGAAAATATAGAGCTTAATTTATTGCTTGAAATATTTTGTAAGAAACTTATTATTTAGAGTATGTCATATCCCAGGCCGAAATGTAAACATTATCTGAGAGATCTTTAAAACATTATTCTAAATACTAGGTAGGTAGAGCAATATTAATACTTGAAACTTAGGAAATATTCTAACTTTATTGATCTATATGACAAGAGGATTGGTTTAGTTTTCCACGTATATGTTAACACTATAAGAGAAACTTTATAAATCGCAGTGTGCGCGGTGTACGCCTGGTTCAGCCGCCCCAGAGTGTCGCATTCGGGCGGAAAGTCGCGAATGGACTGGGCGGCAAAATAGGAACAAACCAATGGTTCAGACGGGAGTAAAAGCTGTTGAAAATGTAAGAGGTGGAGAAGAGTACAGGCTTGTATTATTATGCGCGCGCATCTTTATCGACCACCCGCCAAATTCAAAAAGAGGGAGATGGCTGATAAGTGAAACTTTCAATAGAAGCCTTCGTACTTTGTTCACTTTATTGTGATATATTCCTTAATAACTGTATTCCTCTATATCCATATCATCTACAAATATTCTTAAACCAACTCCCTAGATTATTCCTTATTGAAGAAAAGTTGTAGCTAACGTTGCATATCATTACATACTTAGGCTAGGTATACACGCACAACAACGCCGGAGTTCCCGTGTGCCTGTATGTATACAACCTTCTAACTAGGTACGTGTGATTCCACTAAAATATTGATTGCCGTTTTAGGGATTCTTAATTCCTGGAAAAGCCTGAAAAGTCCACTGAAATGTGGGAACTAAATTACATAAGCCTAAAATCAATATAACCATTACAAATTCTTACAAGAGTATTGTGTCTCTGTATCTTCACGCGTATAGTGCAGATACCCACGTCCCACACGTGTACTATTTACACAATCTTTGTTGCCCAAATGAATAAATTAACTTTGCTCTATCTAGTCCAGCAACTATACCTTCTATGAATATTTTGCTATGCGAATAGGTACGAATAGTTTTAATCTTTTGGTATATTGCTGTCCTGCCCCTGTATAAACCATATTTTTTTTTCTCGATTTTTATTTTAAACTTTTCCTATTTTTCGTGAGTTGTTGTTCGATAAGTCCTAAACTATGCTAAGTATTCACGTTACAATTTTACTCATTGAAATTTTATGTTGGATGAGTCAAACTAAAAGTTACAAAATATATTATGATGATACTGTAAAGATGTTTAAAGAGAAACGAATGGTTTACGATATTCTACTAAAATTTTAAAAAATCGTATGTGAAAGGTAGGTTTGATTGAATTTTTTGCTAGTAGGTATCTATAGTAAAATAATTATTGTGTTGTGCCAAGTTGTGCCCATAACAATACAACTCAAACTATAGGATTATGTATTGTAAAATATTAATGCCCGATCCCACCAACTACCACCTAGGAAGCAGACCCCTAAGGAATTTCCATACAAAACCACAGATAATTTGAGTGATTATTATAACTGTCATAACCTTTAAGATATAAATCCATACAAAATACAGCATGCAGCTACTTAAGTGAGGGAGATTCTGGGCCGAGATATTTGGCCACCTAACTAAGTAGAGCTGCATGCTGTATTTTGTATGGATTTATATCTTAAAGGTTTTGACAGTTATAATAATCACTCAAATTATCTGTGGTTTTGTATGGAAATTCCTTAGGGGTCTGCTTCCTAGGTGGTAGTTGGTGGGATCGGGCATAAGACTTTTAAGTATAAAAAGTTCCTATACATTTGTGATGAAAGTTCACTGCAATAACTTTGCTTAGATGGTGCAGTATAAAGTAAGTAGCAATGTAGATGAAGAATGTAAATATGAATCTTCCACTACTTGTCTCCGCTTTGTATTTGTGCACAAGTAGTGCCTAGTTCATATAATATAGGTAGTATGTTAGTTGGGTATATGCCTCGAAGGTTGTATGAAGGGCCCAGAGTAAAGGGTGGTGAAATGGGGAAGTGAGAGGGATGTGAAGAGTGAGTTGAAGTGTCTCTCTCCCTTCCGCTTACATCTCCTCTACATACTCCCTCGATATCATCCACATCCACCCACACAGAGAATTTTCAGGAGTCTGAAAGTAGAGTCGCGCCCGAGAGAATCAATTAACTTACTGCGTAGTGTATGTAGCGAAGTTAAGGAGTGAGTTTAACTGAGATTGAGAGGGTTCATTGGTTCATACTATGCTCCATATGTTAGATACATATTGTGTACTAAATACAATTCCTACACACAATTCTTTTTGCATTACATATTACCTTGATTTTGTTTAATGATGTTAGTAATTAGTATAGTAGGTACACCCTGAATATTTTTTTATTAATTAAGAGCCCAAAATAAAAGTGATATTTTGGTGCTAAAAACTATTAGACAAAAGATATTAGTATTTTTTAGAATGCAATTTATGTTAATTTTTTCATCAATTTGCTTAAATTAGACTTTTAACTGACACTTTGCCTACATTGAAGTTTATGGTTAGCAGTTCCAGACCAGATTCTTTTAATCTATTTGTTCAATGAAATAACTTGATGAATATAAACATTATTCTGCAAATATTGAAATAACTGTGCAGTTCTTACACAGTTTTACCTGTCGACATGATAGGTAGAATGAGTTAGTGCATCGATCGACCCACTAACATGACCTCAGAAAAACATTACTGAACAATGAGTGGATCTCATACGGATACAATAAATAAATTGAGAAGGTGTAGGTTTGTCTTTAAAAACTAGAGAGATATACTCGTATACTTACTACATATATCTATCAAGGGTCAATCTGACAAAACACAAGACCTGTAAATGAGATGGGACGTGAAAGAGCGAAGAACAAAACAAGAGGGCAACATAAAATATCGTATAGGTATACAGTATACTTATACAACGTATGCGTCGTGGCGGGAAATTCAAAACTCTTGCTACAGGACATAAATGCGAATAGTCCAAAACCTGCAATGACGCGGGTAAATATTATATGAGAACCGAGAGACAAATTCAGATTCATGTTCCTGGGTTGGGACCTCAAGAGTCTACAAAACTCCATGGTACCAGGCGCCTTCACCCACTAACAACCCCCCTATAGTACAGATTTTTGGGCACAAAAAGCATAGCCTTACGATATATTGCAACGAATTTAAGTAGCTATATAATAGTGCCACATACGTCGGTTGGCGAAGCAATCAGGGCAATATAAATATACTTACTTCTAAGTCTTAGACATGCCACTACAGTATTACCTCATTGGAATCGGCAAGTAAGACAAATAAAAATAAAGCTGATATTTTAGTCTAGAGACGTTCAAAAGCTGTCAGACGTTAACGTTATTCCATTAGGGCACTTAGATGACGGCTAGGGGGTGAATGCACCAACATCTTAAAAATATCATCTAACGCATACAAAATTTTGTTGAACACCAATGATACTATTTACGTACTGCTATCCACAGTTTTAGATTTAATTTTTAAAATGTTGTACAAAAATTGCAATCTTGAACAACATTTCGTCGTTTGAGCGGATAGTTTTTTTTTTTTGTAAGTGTTTGCATAACTCCCGCATTTCACGATGGATTGCTGTGAAAAATCACAAAAACTTTCGTACCGATCTGCTTTAGGTTTTAACGTAGCCATTTTTGAAAAAAATATTTTACTAGGAGGTGCCATGATAATGAGAGGATCCAAGGGTTGTGTAGGGTCGCGTGAGATATGATATGAAAGGGCGTTGGAAAAGGAGTTCAGATCTTAAGTTGAAATTTGTTCAGCTGAAACCATCGGGAGACACCGTGACGTTGCGAAGCACGGGTAACTCATCAGCTAGTTTATTTAATAAACATTAATTTTCTGACAAGTCACCGCCATCTGTTGTATACCATCTAGACACTACACATTTAAAAATTTTACTACGAAAAATTTTTCTTGTTCTATTTTGAAAGTCAAACTTCTAAGTAAAGGCTTGTACAATTCTATGTAAAACAAAACAAGTACATACCAAAGGGAACCGACCTTTTATTATGATGGATTATTTGGTAATGTAACTATTAGTATCTATGTCTACGAGTAGGTGTAGGTCTAGGTATATATATGTATAGTTATTAGATGGTGCAGACTTTAATAGGTAGCAACACCTAAACCTACAAAGTGGGTAATTGAATATAGTAATATAATAATGATAAATATGTACCTGTAATCTACAGAGCTGGGCGGTACTCGAGTACAAGTACTCATACATTGTACTTTGAGTACTTTTTGTGTACTCAGTACTCAGTCACGAGTACATTTATTTATATGTACTTGTACTTGTATTCGGCGCATTTTAGACCAAAAAAAATACTCGAAT
This sequence comes from Ceraclea dissimilis, assembly GCA_963576895.1. Lineage (NCBI taxonomy): Eukaryota > Metazoa > Arthropoda > Insecta > Trichoptera > Leptoceridae > Ceraclea > Ceraclea dissimilis. The sequence goes on from OY756359.1 coordinate 15,642,594, forward strand.
ACTTTTCCAAGTACTCGAGTACATTTCAAGTACTCGAGTACATTTCAAGTACTCGAGTACATTTCAAGAACTCGAGTACATTACATACTCATATCAGCTTTAATGTTTTTAATCATTTGACTTACTCTTTTGTACTTTGTTATTTTATGTTTTATCCTACATGTGACCTTGAAATATTGTACTGTGGTTAGTATTGCTCCAGAACAGACTGTCGCCTAGTATGGCAATAAAATCCATTGCTTACTTTTGTTTTTGTTGTAGTTATTACTGTTTTTTTTTATAATGAATAAATGGGGTGTAAAGGTAGAATGCCTCCATGCTGGTACACCCCGGGCAACGCATTCCTTAATGCGGCTAAAGTTCTACCACGATAGCAAGCGACCAAAGTACAAGTGAAAAGTGAAAATTGCAATGAATAAGTCTAATCTGAAGCGAACCGTTACAAGCATAGAGATGGTATCTCTATGGTTACAAGATCTTGCTCAAACAGCCCTTGTCAGGGCTACTCGACGAAGGACATTGGCAACAATGTCCGGATCCTACAACTAAACATCGAGGGTATTAGCAAGGCTAAGACTGAATATCTCCAAAGACTGACAACTGAGAACAACACTGACGTAATATTGCTGCAGGAAATGCATACTGCAAATGAGGAACAACTCCTGTCCAGGGGAAGGCTGCAGGGATACACCCTGGCCGCTGCACTGCACCATCGTCAATATGGCTGCGCTACTTACATCCGCGAAAACATCCGAAACTGGGCAGTGGTGCACACCTCAGACGTAGATGACATATCAATCATAGCTGTTAGGATCAATGAACTCACTGTGGTAAACGTCTACAAACCTCCAAGCCGCTCTTGGCCAGAGAATATGTTCCCGAACATTGTGTCCCATCCTACTGTGCTCATGGGAAATTTTAACTGTCACCACACGGACTGGGGGTACCAGAGCGAAAACCTGGAGGGGGAGAAGCTTGTGGAGTGGATGGATGTGACCAATCTGCAGCTCATATTTGATGCTAAGGAGAGGGGCACCTTCCGCTCTGCCAGGTGGAACCGCGACTATAATCCAGATCTGTGCCTTGTCACCAGGGACGGCTCGGGTAGATCCCAACCTATTTCTCGTACCGTGGCCGGGGACTTTCCCCATAGTCAACACAGGCCTGTGATGGCTACGATTGGACACACACTCAAAGTCATACACTCCATACCAAAACCCCGATGGAACTTCCAGAAGGCGGACTGGGCAACTTATAAGACCATCTTAGACAACGAAATTGAGACCCTAGATCCACTCTAGGGTATCCGAAACCGGTGTGTTTTTACAGAACCGGGATTTCGGTACCGGTCTTCAACGGAACCGGGAAATCCCGGTTCTTTCGGTACTAGGATACCAGCCTATGAAGGGAGTAGAAAGTGGTGCTACCGAATAATTAAAATGATTTTTAGGTACTGCAATGTGAATTTTTGCCTTAACTGGTTTGGGATTGGTGCGTCCACCCTATTATAAAAACTAACCGATATGATCATAGTCATAAATAAACACCTTACCAAAAATATTACGTCTAAAAAAATAAGACTCACTTTTGAGATGTCCAAATTTTGTAGTTTTCGATGACAAAACAACTGACCCCTTCCCCTGCTAACCGCATCACACCACGTCTGCAGAGCCCGCAGTCTGCACACGCCATACAAACCAAATTTTACGTTTTGAAGTCGAGTCCCGAAAGTACCGAAAGAACCGGGACACAAATTTTAAATCCCGGTTATTTGTAACATCAAAAGAACCGGGAATTCCCGGTTCTTTCGAGACCGGGATTTCCCGGTTCTGAACACTAATCCACTCCCTACCAACTATAAAAAAATTGTGGACCTTATACTCGCCACAGCGAAGAAAACAATCCCCAGAGGCTTTCGAAAAGCGTATGTGCCGGGCTGGAATGAAGAGTGCGAGAGACTCTATAATGAATTTCTGAACACTTAAAATCAAAACGTAGCGGACCAACTGCTAGAGTCTCTCGACACAGCCCGAAAAGATCGCTGGTCTACACTGATGGAGAGCTTAGACTTCAAGCACTCAAGTCGAAAGGCTTGGGCTCTCCTTCGGAAGCTGGGTCAGAGCCCCTCCCAAAATCGCCCAGCCCGTGCATCTGCGAACCTTATAGCAAAATTTGTACAATGGTCGTGTGCATACGAAAGAAGAAGAAGAATGAAAAAATGTAATGAAATTTGGTGTTTCATTGGTCAGTGATGTACTCGGTACTCTGTACTTGTATAAGTACTCGAGTACTTATTACTGAGTACTTGTACTTGTACTCGAGTACATTTTGTGTACAGTACTTGTACTCAGTACTCGAGTACTTTTTGCCTGTACTCGGAACAGCTACTAGATAATATCTACCTAATGATCTGTATTCCATCAAGGACAGTGTATTGAATAACACAAAGCGCATTGTGATCTCAAATCTATCTGGCAAAAGACGAGTGTTTATAGTGCGGTGTGTGGTGTGGTGAGAAGAGGTTTGTAACGTGACCAGGGGTCGGGAGCGGCGCGGCAGTGAGGGCTGTAACGTGAGCGAGCTCAGGGGGATCAAGGGAGAGCCAAGTTTTCACTTCCTACCAGAATGGTGTTTTTTTCGCATCACCAATGTAAAATATTGCGCAAGGCCCGCACTCCGCACCCTCCCAGCACCGCGATATTGATTATTGAATGGTGTGGGCCTTATCTCCACGCGCGCTCCACTCTTCCCGCCCTACAACCTCCCTACTCCCACTTGACTGTTCCCACTTCCCACCACATCCTGCTTGTACCCCATCCCTCCACATTATTCTCATCCCACAACTCCTCATAGATGAACAGAGTAGCCGTGGTTGCGCGCGCCCACCTACATGCACCGCTAATTGGGGTCACTTTGCAATCAACAACCACATTCCTAGACCAATTTCACCTACAACCTTATTTCCTACCTACTTTTATAAGTTTTTTGAGAGTATAGGTACATTCCAATTCAATCAGGTGCTTGGAGTTAAGACGTTTTAGTCTTATCTATTTTATGGTTGGTTCAAACTTACCCTCATATTGAATACACTGTCCCAGGGCTCCCCTCACGCAGGATCCCTTGCGCGGTAGGCAGAGAGAACATAATGTCAGACTACTTCTACTACTACTACTAGGCTTAGGTAGGTACACCCGCTGCTTGCTTCCATTATTTATTATATTTTTATTAGCCCAGGAAATTTAGCTTTGTAGCGTAGATAATTGTCGGAAAGCTGGAAACTGTTATAATCTCTTCATTAACATGCAAAGAAGGTTTCATGAAGTTTGCACCAATTTCCCGCTTGTGCTAAGTACAGGGTGACCCATAAACCGAAAAAATAATGTACTTTTTTCAGTTTTTCAGTAATAACTTCTAAACTATGCTTTCTAGGAAAATGGTGTCTTTTTATAAATTAAAGAACATAATTTTCTGCGTCGTTTGAGCATAAATACTCCTTTGTATCTTAAAAAGTATTGTGATACAGACACTTCCAAGTACATATTAATTTTCTGAACAAATTGAAATACTCGTATTTTTCAGTTTTGTTGTTGAATAACTCCCCAAATCAGGTATTTACGGTAATATTTCACTAAACATATTTAATTGTGGGTCAATTTTCTCTAACTTGTAATTAAAAGTTTAGACCTTTAAGACATAGTTTAGGATGCACAGGTGTTTAAAGAGAGACAAGTGAAATAAAGAAATTTATTAAATGATAAATTTAGATATGTAAGAGGTAAGCTAAATTAAATTTAACTATTCCATTTTATTAAAGCTTAGTTTTTTTAAGTAAAATCCAAATTTTAAATACTGTTACGCCACTGCCTAATATTTTATATCGAAAAGAGTATTTTTTTTACATTAATTAATTTTATTAAAATATCTCCTAAACGGTTAGTGTTAGGAAAAAAATATTTATGGTGGAATTTATTAACAATAATTTTTCTATATAATAATTGCAAAATAATTTTTTTGACTTAAATACTAAGTGAGGTAGAATTGATTAAAAATTGTATATAAAAAATAAATTCATACGTGTCATCATTTTTTGTTTAATTACTCCTAAACCAAGCGGTGCAGTATAAATTCATTAAATTAAATTTAAAGCTAAATAAATTTTCTATAAAATGAGTATAATAAAATTAATTTTTTATTTATAATAAAAAAGTACTAGGTGATCAAACTTGATTTTGTGTAGAGGCACGTTGCTACGCAGGAACATTTTGTATGGGAAGCGTGAAATTATTTTACAAAATATTGATATTGATCATCTAGTACTTTTTTATTATAACTCCCAAATTAATTTTATTACACTTATTTTACAGAAAATTTATTTCGCTTTAAATGAAATATAATGAATTTACGCTACTCTGCTTGGTTTAGAAGTAATTTAACAAAAAGTGACGGCATGTATGAACTTATTTTTTATATACCATTTTTAATCAATTCTACCTCACTTAGTATTTAAATTAGATAAATTATTTTTCATGCATAATATAGATAAATTATTCTAGATAAATTGTGAGATAAATATTTTTTCCTAACACTAACTGTTTACAAGATGTTTTAATAAAACCAATGAATGTAAAAAAAATAGTCTTTTCAATATAAAATATTAGGCAGTGGCGTAACAGTATTAAAAATTCAGATTTTACTTGAAAAAACTATACATTAATAAAATAAAATCGTAAAATTTAAATTAGCTTATCTTTTTCATACCTAAATCTATCATTTAATAAATTTCTTTATTTCACTCGTCTCTCTTTAAACACCTGTGCATCCTCAACTGTGTGCCGTAGGTCTAAACTCTTAATCACAAGTTTGAGAAAATTGACCCACAATTAAATATGTTTAGTGAAATATTACCGTAAATACCTGATTTGGAGAGTTATTCAACAACAAAAGTGAAAAATACGAGTATTTCAATTTGTTCAGAAAATTAATATGTACTTGGCAGTGTCTGTATCACAATAATTTTTAAGGTACAAATGAGTATTTATGCTCAAACGACGCAGAATATTATGTACTTTATTTTATAAAAAGACACAATTTTTCTAGAAAGCATAGTTTAGAAGTTATTACTGAAAAACTGAAAAAAGTACATTATTTTTTCGGTTTATGGGTCACCCTGTACTTAACACAAGCGGAAAATTGGTGCAAACTTCAAGAAACCTTCTTTGCATGTTAATGAAGAGATTATAACAGTTTCCAGCTTTCCGACAATTATCTACGCTATACCCCCTTTTTAAATTTTAAAACACCGGTCTATATGTGAAGTGAACGCGTTATACACGCACGATAGGTACAATGTAAAAAGATGATACACCAGTTATAATAATACGTAATAATAAAAAATGCTTACTGGGGCGAACTTATTGCTACAGGTATTATTCCCCTTCGCCCGTTTTAAAAAAAAAAAATTGCCTGCGGCGCCATTCTTTCTTTTACTGTAGTTTTTATACACCACAACTACAATACTTACCTTTACTTCACAATTTTAACACCAAAACATGCATGACCTTTTTCACTCACTTTCACGAAAAATGTTGCCTGTGGCGCTATTTTTCAGATGTTTAATAGCCAGATTTAGTTTTGATTCCCGCCTCCCCAAAGTCAATTCTATATCGACCCCCCCTGTTTATAACACGCGATAAATCTGACATATCATGATAAAAATTGGACCACTTACCTAGGTATTGAACTTCTTTATAAATTAGAGGTCAAAACGAGAGGTGACTGTAGTTAAATTGAATTTACATGTAAAATACCTAGGTAAAAATAAATCAAAAATATACCTAGGGCGTCCTAGGGAGAACCTACTATTATGTGTAATATTTATGTTCCTAGGGAGAAGAAATGAAGGGACAGGTGAACTATTTTCACCGCGCCATTTACTTATTGGGAAATTTGTTATGTATTTCGAAACAAATTAACAATTAAATTTAATATTCATTTTTATAAGTATTAAATTTTTATATTCACATAAAAATTTTATTTAATACAACACGACAAAATATAAAAGTAACCCTCATCAAATTATTACATTTATATGTTGCGGCTTGCTGAAATAAACTGCGACAAGGTGATGGGCACGCACGCTGTACATTTTTTTTGTCAATAAAGAGTTTAAACTTGAAAATGTACTTACCTGGGGATGTCCCTTGGTACAACATACATAAGACGGTGACACGACATATGGTCTACAGACAAAATGTCTCCCGACAGAATGTCTCCGGACAAAATGTTCACAAGACAAAATGTCCACAGACAAAATGTCTCCCGACAAAATGTTTACCCGACAAAATGTTTACAAGACAAAATGTTTACAGACAAAATGTCTCCCGACAAAATGTCCCTACGACAAAATGTCCCTACGACAAAATGTCCCCACGACAAAATGTTTACAGACATAATATTGACTAAAATGTATTTTTAGAGAAATTGCGTTTTCCGATACTCGATTTCATTAAAGGTAATAATGATTGCGATGTTCGATGTGTTACAATGATACTAGATTTTCGATAGATCAGATTCTTCTCCTATCAAGGATTCGCATATCTTTTTAATAAGTAGTACAATATGTTTTGTAATCAACTATTTAGTAAATAAGGGTCAAAATTTACGTAGTAGATGCGAAATTTCGAGTGTCCTGCAAAAAGCACTTATCAGTCTATAATAGTTGACTGTAAGATATTACTTTTGGAATAAGTACGCCTTTTAGCACGCTACAATGGTCTTGTTTTTATAACTCTTGATTATTCAAGGCTAATTAAGATTTATTTATTTATTATATTTATACTTGTTCATTCGTAGTCAATATGTAGGTCTGTATTGAACATAACAAATATCTGAAATTAAACAAACTAATAAAATATATGCAATAAATAAATATCTGGAAGAAATCGCAGTTCTGCGATAAGTTCGCCCTAGTGAACAACGTTTTATAATCTGTACTATGTCTATTTTGTATATTTATATGTGTTTGTTGTTTACTTTAAGTTTAAATAAATAAATAAATATACTCTCACGCCGCGTCTCTTACGGGTAGGCAGAGAGAACAGAACGCCAGACCACCTTCTGGTTAAGCACACTCCTTGCTTCCATTACATTCATGCAGTTTGTAATACGCGCTCTCCGATTTCTCTTACTCAAAACAAATAAATAGACAAATAAGTTCAATTAAACATTCTTTAAAAAAAAGTGTATTTAAAGAAAACGTATTAGTATGAAAATCATTGGTTATTTGTTCAGTCGAATATAGGGACCTACTTATAGAGAACAAAATAATAATAAAAATGAAAGACTTAATTGAAACTTGTAAATTCAAATCCTTCAATCTTCAATTCCCTTTTTCTTGGTAAAATACTCAACGGAGTAGTAGAGTGGGTAGTTACAATATTAGCCACAAAACAATGCACCGAAAAACATAATTTTCCTAAAAAAAATATTCCAGTAAACATTTTGTCGTGGAGACATTTTCTTGCGGCAACATTTTGTCGGGAGACATTTTGTCCGTAAACATTTTGTCGCGTAAACATTTTGTCTGTAAACATTTTGTCGTGTGAACATTTTGTCGGGTAAACATTTTGTCTGTAAACATTTTGTCCGGAGACATTCTGTCGCGAGACATTTTGTCTGTGGACATTATGTCGCGGGACCACATAAGACTAGGTTTGTCAAAAACCGAGACATGTTTTTTATTTACATGTTTGAATAATTTAAAATTACACGAAATTACCTATTACAAATGTAAACATCACATCATAATTATCTTGCACAGTTTTTAAGATTAAAAATGTACTTTGAAAAGATTCACCAAAAAAAATACTTTTGAGAGTAAAAAATACAATAATCAAATGTTCACTTGAATGGCGCCAAATGCAATGTTGTCATATGAAACACTTAACACAGTGTGGCAACTTAGAAAATATTTTTTGATTTTTTCTGTTTTCTCACAGAAATGGCGTCGCTGGGTTGACAGCGGGCGGCGTTTCGTGTTTTTTGTTTACGTTTAATAATTTTAGGTTGTTTTGTGTCGTAGATTTGCAAAATGCTTAAAGGTTATTTCGCAGACTTCAGTGCTTCAATATGTCGTATTTGCAGGGACACGGAAAGCGATATAATGATGCCTTTATACGAAAGGAATGTTTTAAGCGATTATGACGTTTCTTTCTCTGAAATGCTAAATTTTTGCAGTAATGTCCATGTAAGTGGCTTATTTCCTTTTTAAAAGAGCTTATGTGGTAATTCTTATACGTGAAATGAATCATGTTATGGATTGAAGTTTAGTGGGCTTCATATTATATTTAAAAGTTAGGTTATGGTGAATACCACCCAAACCACTATTGTTGAATGAAATGCTTAAAAAACTGCATATTTACACCCGTGTGCACGGTAGGAGGCTAGGGCGGTTGCCACAAATAGAGGTAGTGGTGAAGTGATCAGCTCTTTAAATTTTGTTGGTGAAAAAAATAAGACTAATGCTGGATTTCACCAACTTTTTAGGTAAGGAATAGCGGAGATAGGAGCCACCTAACACAAATTTTGTATGAAAATAATGATAAGTGGCTCCTATCACCGCTATTCCTCACCTAAAAAGTTGGTGAAATCCAAAGTGCTTCATTATTGTCATCATTAGTGCTACAGTCCATTGTGCTTTGTCCCTGATGCCATGTATTTTATGCTGTTGTACGTCCAAGACAGAACAGCAATAGACTCTAGTACTAAGGTCTATGCAGTTTAACTAGTGTGAAATGTTGACTGTATGGCGTAGTAAAATGTCTACAGCAAGGGTGGCCAACCTTTTTCAGCAGCCGGGCCAGATTATAAAAATGAGATGGCTTACCGGACCGCACAACCATTTTATTGAAACAAAAAAAATAAGACATTAGTTCGTCCCGGGGGGGGGGAGGGGGTGGCACCAGAAATTAAAATATTGTTGTGACCTAAAAAAGTGAAGTAGCGCCGCAGGCGATTTTTTTCATGCAAAACTGAGTGGAGAAGGCTCGCAACCAAATGTGTGAAAAACAATTTTTAAGGGAAAATGGGTGAAGTGACGAATCTGATTGTCTTTCCATAACAGGCAATGCATACATTTATATGTATTGTAAGACGGCTTCGCGGGCCGCATTTAGACCCTCGGCGGGCCGCATGCAGCCCGCGGGCCGCGGGTTGGCCACCCTAGGTCTACAGTAAATTATTCCTAAATGTAAAAGCAACAAATTATATACTGAAATGTTTTGGTAAACATTACCCTGTGGCTTCCAGTGTTAATTTGGCACACATACCTATTTCAATTATAGTTTATTAGTAAATTTGAGATCATTAATTTTTTTCTAGGCCCAGGTGGATGACCAATTGCCCGCACACATTTGCAAAAACTGCAAAGACAAATTAATAACCGCGTATCTTTTAAAACAACAGGCAGAACAGTAAGTTATTAGTATTTAATAATTAACTTCATTAAATATTTAAGCCATCTGCTCATAAGAATTTCAACTCATAATTTATTTATTTTTTAAAAAAGGATTTAGGCTTGCATACACAAACCCAAATACTTTCCTGCACACCTTGCACTGAGCTGAAAGCCTGTATCGCAATGTGTGGAATACATCGCCAGCGCCGGGGATTGAACCTGGCACCTCCCGCTTGATAGACTGCCGCCTCAACCAACTGCGCCAACCATGTACTCGCCAATAATGTTGCCAATTGAAAAATTTTATTGTTTTTAGGTCAGATTCCCTATTTAGAAATACTAATGGTATGGTAAAATCAAAAATTATATTTAGAAATGTGGCTGAATTAAAATCGGAATTAAGGAATCTTGATGTCGACAATACATATGATGTGCACCATGAACCTTCGGTAGATTTAACTGATATTGTAGAGAAAGGTGGAGAGATTGGAAATGTTACCATTAATAAAATTCCACACTATGACGATACTTGGGATAATGATGTTAGTATAAAACTAAATTAAGTAGGTATGCTATAAAAAAGAAAAAAAAATTATGAATTATACATAAATATGATTAATAAAAAATTTCAGTATGATTAAAAGATAATTATACTGGAAATTCCTTATAGGTTATTTTATTATTCATTTGAAAAAGATGGAATATTGACAAAATTTAATACAATTTTTAAGATTGTAATATTTCATTTAAAAAGGATTGTGTGAACAAATCCAAAAACTTTTCCCAAATACAAAGTCTTGATGAATTGTTTATTGTTCATTATCGTCCTTAGACCCCAATTTCGGGCTCATGGACTCGTCAAATTTACATAGTTATAGTATATTAACAATCAAGAGGAGCAATAATAAAAGATAAGCATATCAAGGCTATCAGAGTGTAGAACGTCTTCTAGCGAAATGCTGGGAATTAAATATTGGGGTATTATTATTAATTCTTCTTGTGGTCTTTATACGATTTTGCTGTTTCAATTTTGATAAGAAATTCTTTGTACAGGTTGACTTTGATGATCAAGATTATATTCCACCAGGTGAAACACCTGTTAAAAAAAGTGTCAACTATAATAAAAAGTACCACTCATCAATGAAGAAGAGGAAGATTAAGACTCTGAAAGGACACAGTGAAGTAGGAGAAAAGAGAGTACGAAAGAAATTAGAATTCTTTACTGTGAGGATTCCCATTACTGGTGAGTTGTTTTTATACCTTTCGTTTTTGTTCATTGTGCAAGTTTTTGTAAATAATATATCAATGGTGAAAAGTATATTATCATATTTTATAGATCTTTTTGGCAGATGTAAATTATTGCCATTTGAGGGATTCCTACTTTAAGTTCATATAATCTTATACATAGTTAATATATATTTATTACAGCTTCCAAGCCTAAAGAGCAGTGTCCTATTTGTGGGCTTATGTCGGGAAATATAGAGAAGCACATGAAATGCCACGATGGTATGTGAAATGTTCAATTATTATTATTGGATGATAGGCAGTACTTATATGCCTATTGAGTGATGTTAGTGTGAAAGTGAAATCTATAACTCCCTGTGGCGGTGAATTCCACTGATCAACCACTCTGTTCGTCAGAAAATGCTTTTTAAAGTTTGTTGAGTAGGGTGTTGTTGTTTGTTGAGTAGGGTGTCAGGGTGTCGTATAATGAAATTCTCTCTCATACATACATGTTGTTATAACTAGGCTTCTTACAATTTTACAGCGAAGCCTGCAGAACCAGTTAAAGAGCTTTGCCCCATATGTGGATTATTATGTCTTAAAATAAAAGCTCACATTGCGAAGCACGAAGGTTTGTATTATCCACATAATTTTATTACAGAAAGATGTCAGTTTCAGAACAATTATTTTTTTATAGAATTTCTTTTTATTTACCTCTTTTAATGAATTGTTAATGATTTTATTTTAGGAAAGGCAACATTAGAATGTGATCAATGTTCCAAAAAATTCACCTCTAAGTGTGCTATCCAGGACCATATGGCCAAACATACGGGAATAAAAAATAAGATATGCAAAGTATGTGGTGCCGCATATTACAATATAAAAGGACTTGCAAGGTAAATTGTAATCATTTTTTGTAAGTCATTGTATTTATGTATTCACTATAGTAGTATGAATTGTTCTTTCCTTTTTAAATCTTATAAATTGATTTTTTAGACATCAAAAAACACACGAAGAGAGAAAATACAAATGTGCACATTGTTCAAAGGCATTCATTGAGGTAAACATTAATTTTGCACTTTTTTTGTGGGATTGTACTTATTTTCAAAAATTACATTTGAAGACTATCCTGCTATATTCCAGTCTCTGTTACTTAATTTGGTGCAAAGTTTTCATATTGGGTAATACGGAGTATACTCGTATATTTTCAGAGGTCAATATTAAAACGTCACATGTGGACGCACACTGGATACAAACCTTTTGAGTGTGAACATTGCTCCAGGCCATTCAGTTCCAGGGAGATCCTCCGCACGCACATGAGGTCCCACACTGGGGAGAAGCCCTATTCTTGTGAGGTAAATATTCAAATAGCACTAATGTGAAGTTGCCTGCAAGTGATAGAAGTTAGGTTAGCCGCAAATGCCGCAGTAATTGCTAGGAATACAATACATTCTAATTGTTAGGTTGGAAAACTGGTTCACTGTACCTCTGAGTCAAAGAGTATATAATATATATCCTACGGATATAAGAGACCCAACTCCATACAAATAAATTGAATCAGCAAAATGTATGAAATTTATTAAGATGTAATGCCAACATTAAGAAAGAAAAATAAAAAACTGTTATGTTGCCTCTCTGGACCATTTGACAGAACCTAGTGATGGAAAAAGCTTTATTAAATGCTGCCAACCCTAGTGATGGGCAATATCAAAATTAATTTGTAGGTTCAATGCTCATCAGATTTTCAAAAAAAATATATTCATAATTGGTGCAGACACAACATGTTTATTATTTTATAATCAAGGAGTAAATCATACACAGCATATTTTACATAATATTATCTTTAGCATTTTATAATCAGGGAAAAAACACTAAATAATAAAAAAATAATAAGTATTGTAGACAAAATAATAAAAGAAAAACTACACAAAACCTAAAGTACGTGTCAATATACCTATATAATTTTAATGTGGGGATGGCATTTTTCTTCAGACGATTCATTTTACTGTTGAAACATCTTTTGTCAAAGTGGTCACCACACACATGTCGAATCTGGCACAATCTTTCTATCGGCACAAATAGCTATTCTGGATTTCCTACAACTTTAATTCATTCTTTGCATCTGAAATGAAAATAATAAATGCATTTAAAATACAATACCTATACGATATGTATAAACATTAAAATTTTTATATAGTATTCTGCCATTAAAATAACTATACCAGACCAGAAAAATAATATATACCAGACTTGACAAAAAATATGAATGAGAGGAATACTCACCGACTTTCCTGTGATGGAAACCTTCAGAAAAAATATTTTCCTTACTGTTGTACTCCCGCTTGCTACAAATAACGCATTTTCTGCATTTATGACTCATGATGCTCAATAAATTATGTAGATGAGATAACCACCTGAAAGATAATGTTCAAAAGGTGAAATGAATAAAAATTCTCACGTGTTCTCAACAATAACAACATTAAACACGTAAATATACACTTAGCTCAGTCCTTTTGCAGCACGAAGTCGGCAAAATTAATAACAGATGGGACTCTATGCAGTATGATACCTTAGGGTGGGATGTTTCAGAATATCAGGCGTCCCCCCCGCCACACCTGACGCGTCACCCCCCTGGCCCCCCGAATAGGTCCCCCTACGTGGTTTTCATCTATTTATCAAAAAATTGTAACAGATAGAAGGAAAATGTTAAGGACAAAAATAGTCCTTAATAAATTCTCTACAAAATAGGTAAAGCACATTTTTTGATAGGACTAGTAATTTACCCGCAATAGCCGGTGAAAGTATCGTAATTTTTTAATAAGAACCAAATTTTTTTTATTTTACTCAAATTGCTGAAAATTCATAAGAGCTACAAGAAAATGGTCAAAGAATGAATTAATTGCTATAGTTTTAGCTATAAAATGAGCTATTATTTATTTTTGCACGGCTCATAGTTTTTGAGTTATAACATAAAATTCCAATGACAGAAGTCTTAAAAATGGAACTTTTCATACAATTTGTATTGAAATGCTGTGATATTAAAATTTAGGTTACGCCTGTTTTTCACAAGTATGTGAAAGATAAAAAATGTATTGGAGTATGACTGGATTTTGTAAGTATTTTAAGGTATAATTCTTTAGAAGTTCAATACACTTTTGCCAGCCATATTTCAAAGCCGTATCCCAGTTTTGCAGAAGGATTCGTCAAGATCATTAAAGAAGAAAATTTAGTGTATGTCTGTGTAAGATACGAGGTTCGGCTGAACACTTCGTAGCCCTGAGAAAAAAATGTACAGACCAGTTTAAGTTCATTATTGATATAGATAATTTAAACTTCATTAGGGCTATTTACAAAATTTGAGATCGATAGGACGACGCTGGCACTCTTGGCACCATTTTTATTTCAACGTGTTTGACATTTTTGTGAAAATGTGAAATTGTCAGCTGCGATCCGTGATAAAATATTATTTTATCTAAGGTCATAGACCGACACGAACCATAAAAGAAATATCGGGTTCATTAATGGAGTCTGTTCCATCATATGCCATGATTAGAAAGTAAGTGCCAGATTTTGAATGGGCACAGCAAGGTGTCAAACACAACCCTTGAAGCGGAAAGCAATAAAATGCAGTAGTTCTGGAGAACGTCGATAAAGACATGGATTAATTTTTCAAAGATCGCGGAATTATTAGTTAGGTGATAGCAGAGATTCCAGTGATCTGATTTTAATCAGTAGTGTTCATCTTAACTTCAGAACAGGACTTGTACAAACCCTCGAATCGCCGGGTGCCAATGCTTTTGACCCATATCCTAACCTTGAGGAATCCTTCTGGAAAACTGGGATAATGGCTTTGAAACATGACTGGCAAAAGTGCATTCAACTTCGAAAGGATTATATCTTGAAATACTAAAAAGACCCAATCATACTCCAATACATTTTTTATCTTTCACATGCTTGTGAAAAACAGGCTTAACCTAAATTTTAATATCACAGCATTTCAATACAAATTGTATGAAAAGTTCCATTTTTAAGACTTCTGTCATTGGAATTTTATGTTATAACTCAAAAACTATGAGCCGTGCAAAAATAAATAATAGCTCATTTTATAGCTAAAACTATAGCAATTAATTCATTCTTTGACCATTTTCTTGTAGCTCTTATGAATTTTCAGCAATTTGAGTAAAATAAAAAAAATTTGGTTCTTATTAAAAAATTACGATACTTTCACCGGCTATTGCGGGTAAATTACTAGTCCTATCAAAAAATGTGCTTTACCTATTTTGTAGAGAATTTATTAAGGACTATTTTTGTCCTTAACATTTTCCTTCTATCTGTTACAGTTTTTTGATAAATAGAGGAAAACCACGTAGGGGGACCTATTCGGGGGGCCAGGGGGGTGACGCGTCAGGTGTGGCGGGGGGGACGCCTGATATTCTGAAACACCTCACCCTAAGGTATCATACTGCATAGAGTCCCATCTGTTATTAATTTTGCCAACTTCCCCATACATTGATTTCCTAAAGTGACTGAACTAACTATAATAATTGTTTTCAAACTGTAATAGCAAAGAATTACAGTTTTCACGTGGTTCCTAACAATGACAATAATCAAATAGAAGTTGTTTTTATGTAATATTTTATTGAATGAATAAAATTCTTACGTGGTCTTGAATTATCCTCACTGGTTTAAACTCAGCGATCACCCAAACAGAATCTTGATTAAATGTTAGTAAATAAAGTAAATTTTTCGGAGAACTGTAATCACCAACAGCAAAATACAAATATGGCGCTTGTTGTTGTTCACTTGTTGACGTTTGCTAGCGAAGTTTTGAAAATTGTGTTCTTAATGTTGGCTAACTTCAGTTTCTTTATGTTGCTTTCCGAATCCTAACTTTTTCCATACAACATTTTTTTATATGGAAGTTATTACCCACTGCCTCTGAGTGAAACTGTAATGTCATTCCAACTGTATTCCACTAGTAATGCCTATAACAATTCTGCCCAAAATTTATTTTGCAGTGTTAGACATTACTGTGTATCTGTTTAATTTAATAAAATATACTTAATTATGTTTTCTTTCAGGTTTGCAATGTAGCCTTTTCATATAAAGTGAATCTAAATAACCACACACTGAAGGTACATGGTGTGAACATAAGATATAAACAAATACATACGATAACTGCTCAAGTACTGAATGGAGAATATGACGCTGGTGATATTCCACAATATCCTGTATTTCTCAAGGAATGAATTATAATGTATTTAATAAATTAATTTTATATAGTTTTGTTGTTTTTCGTTATCTCTCTCATTTCCTGCCTGTATTTCTTAATGTTTTTAATTATAGTTGCCAGTAATCAAAATT
Organism: Ceraclea dissimilis; assembly: GCA_963576895.1. Classification (NCBI taxonomy): domain Eukaryota; kingdom Metazoa; phylum Arthropoda; class Insecta; order Trichoptera; family Leptoceridae; genus Ceraclea; species Ceraclea dissimilis. The sequence goes on from OY756359.1 coordinate 15,658,636, forward strand.
GTAGTTCTTAGTTAATCCAAGCAATCTCTTTCTCGGCACATTGTATATAAAATGTGAAGAGACCTCGTGAATATTGTTATGATTCATTTAATTAAAAAAAAAAATGTAATAAATTTCAATTTAAAAAAGAAGTGAGATCTGAGTCCTGTCTGCAAATTTTTGCTGAGCTGGGGGGGATCCCAGCGACCCTACAGGCTAGGACAAGAAATGGTTCAACTTTTCCAGAAATAAAAAACTAACAATGATTTATCTTAAGTTTTTTCCCCTCAACAGAGACGAGAAGCATCTTCATTCACACAATGCAGCATTATGTGAACTCCCTTAGGGAGGAAGCAGGATGGGTGTTCCGACGCTTACGAGTCGGCTTTGGCTGGCTTAAGTGATCACTTTATGCCCAGGGCAACGTTCACCCATTCCACCACATCCTGCTGTCAATCGTGTAATTTTTGAAAGTTGTATATATGCTGCGGTTGGAAACTGTTTCACAATTCACCTAATTTTCGATGCTAACGCCATCTGTTGAGAAGTAGATCACTTAAGCCAGCCAAAGCCGACTCGTAAGCGTCGGAACACCCATCCTGCTTCCTCCCTAAGGGAGTTCACATAATGCTGCATTGTGTGAATGAAGATGCTTCTCGTCTCTGTTGAGGGGAAAAAACTTAATGTAATTCCGTCTGTAGGTAAGTACAGATAAATCCGGTTCCATACCTAAATAGCTTAGGTATACCTCCAATCAATGATTTATCTGTTGATTTGTGTATAGGTAAATAAACTTTGAAAACACCATACATTCCTAAAGCAGATTAAATAATACTAACAAAATCATGAAAATACCAATATACCGACTTTCAGGAAATACTAGATTTGACAAAATGGCTCAAAAAATACTAGTTTAGTATTAAAAAATATTAGAAATAGCAACACTGCTCGCGTCAAATGAAGTCATAGATAAAAAAGATTTGTCTATGGAGAGGTCGAGATCAGTGTTGGCATATATACAAATTTATCTGTATTTATACAGATTTTAGGCAACGGGAACAGACAAATACAGATGGAAATTTTCTATATTAAATCAGAAGAATAAAGTATAAAAGAAACAGATTCGATCATGGTATCTCTATGATTCGATCACAATTGTCATTAATTAGTAAATAGATGAAAATCTCATTTGTGAATGAGTAAAAATATGTAAAAAAAGAAATTAGTATATCTTATGTAAGCACGAGTACCTACTGTTATTTTCTCAAAAAAGTTAGTTTTCCAATAAACTACCATATTTTGTTTGTTTCAAAATTTCATTTATGCAGATTTTTTGCTTTTTTATACAGATTTTGGGTTATTATAATCTCATACAGATTTCTAGACTTTGAAATACAGATTTTTATTTTAAAGGTGTGGCAGCACTGGTCAAGATGTCCTGCTCATTTGTCGTGTTGTGATTTTGAGGAATCCTGAAATTGTATACTGAATTTGACATTAATATATTGATATTATATTACGATATTGAAACAAACTAATTTCCAGAATGTTAAAGTCGTTTTATACGCAGTTCACCGCTGCTGTGTGCCGTGTCTGTTTGGATACCGAAAGCACGATAATGATGCCTCTGTTTGACATATCAGCTACAGAATTAAAAGTTATTTCTTTCGCTGATATGTTAAATCAATGCTCTAACGTTCAGGTAATTCTAATTGCTGACTGATACTGTTCTAATGCTTGCAGTTTTAGTAATGTGGATAAGTCTATATAGTGTATAATTAATGTTGAAACTTTCCTTATAATAATCTTGAATATAATTCTAGGCCATGGATGGTGATGAATTGCCTGGTCATATTTGTCTGTCTTGCAAAGCATCTTTAATTAATGCATACAAATTCAAGCAACTGGCAGAAGAGTAAGCTTTTAGATCAAATTATTGCACAATTAGTAGATATATAAACAATGTACAGCGAAAAGGGAATTACAAGCTATTGGGAACTTTCCTAGTTCATATTATAACGATGCTGTTCTTGGCTAAATGTATAGGTACTTTTATAAACGTGAGACTCAACCAGGAGCATTGAATCTCTTCAGCATAAAATATTAACAGTCTCCGCTGTGACTACTGATGTGCTTAATATTAGTTTGGTTATTTGATCATACCCCATAAGAGACTTATTATCATGACCGTCTTTGGGTGGACGCTATAATTACCATTGTGATTAGATCAAAGAGTTTGAATTTAGGTGGAAACTTGGCGACTCCAATGTGTTCCCATAAAAATATGTTCGGGACAAAACTAGTTAGTATTTAAAAATTACTCTAATGACAAAAATGAATTGGTGAAACATTTTCCATATTACAGATCTGATGGAATTTTACGGCAAAAGAAAGATTTGAAACCAAAAATAGTATTTCAGAATCTGGATGAACTGAAAATGAAAATAGAAGATAAAAGTTTTATTGAGCCGTCTGCATCAGGCACTGAGCAAGATTTTGCAAATATTGTCCAGAAAGGTGGTGCGATTGGTAACACTTTGATACAGAAAGTGAAAAAAGAAGTTTGTTCAGACAGTGAAATGGAGGTGATTGCTCTTTCATGTCATGTATTCTTTGTATGTTATGACGACCTCCTGGAAGCAAGCCTCTTTTGTGCAATGCATAACATCTCTTCTGTTTTCCTCAGTACATTCCACTCACAATGTTTCAGAGGCAGGAAAGCTACTTTCTTCCATTTGATTCTTTCCTCATGCAGTACGTAGTTGTAACATATTACGAGATAAAGTGGTTAATCAAACATGTAGAATGTTCCTACAGCAGCTGCCATATCATATTTATTCAGTGTATTTTCCAATTTGTTACAATATCCGCTTTACGATAGGTATAATTTATTATTTACATTGCTTTTTGTAAATACTTTTCTAGGTGGAATATTTGGATGACGATTTCATTGTAGACTCTCCACCGAAAATTAAAAAGAAACAGAGTGTCAAGAAAACAAAATGTGTAAAAGGTTTTAATATCATTGCAACAATAAAGGGATTGGACACATTGTTGCGGTCGTCTAATGACACTAAATGTTGTATCTTAAAAAAACCTATTCCCATCAAAGCCTCAGATAGTGCGATGAAGGAAAAAAAAAAACCTATTCCCATCAGAGCCTCCAATAGTGCGATGAAGGAAAAATGTAAGTTTTTTACTACTACTACTACTATACCATCATGGCATAAATAAATAAAATAAATAATATTGGCCAGTAAATATAAATAACAACAAAAACAAGACAATGCAGTGTGCCAAAAGGCAGACTTATTGCAAAAGCAATGTCTTACAGTCAACCCGAGCTAGTAAATTAGCACATACCCGTAGCTAGTAAATCTTATGTGTGTACAACAACCCACACAACATTCTCTTTGCGCAAATAACATTTAGTCCAAGAGCCCGCTGCTTAATTTATGACGTATCTGTTTTTTGATCGAAATGTGGTATAAATGATAGCTTACCAATAGGGTATTACATCGCACTAGGGTTGCCTATCAAAATCCTGCCGCAACCCCCCCTGCCCCCCTCGAAAAGGTCCCTCTTCGCGGTTTTTCGCATTTTATAGGAATATGGTAAGAGATAGGAGAAAGTAATAAATGACAAAAATAATCCTTGCTAAATTCTCTACAAAAAATGTTCAGTCAATTTTTTCATAGGACTAGTAGTTTACCCGTAATGGCCGGTTGAAAAACAGGATAATTTTTGAAAAAAAAAAAATTTTTTTTTTTTTTTTCTTTAACTTTCTTCCACCCATTATCACTAACATTTTATGGAAAAAAAAGTTTGACCTGCGGCACTATATCGCTGGTTATTTTATGAAAAACTAAATTTTAAGAATTTTCGTCACTGAGTTTTATTGGAATAACTCCTAAATTATTAGATGTATGATAGGTCGTTTTGTAGCTAAGACTATGGTAATTAATTCGTTCTCTGACTATTTTCCTGTAGCTCTTATCAATTTTCAACCAATTTAGTTTAAATACGTTTTTTTAGTATTTTAAATGAATTTCGGTTTTGGACCGGCCATTGCGGGTAAACTGCTAGTTCTACGAAAAAAATTACTTAACATTTTTTGTAGAGAATTTAGCAAGGATTATTTTTGTCATTGACTACTTTCTCCTATCTCTTACCATATTCCTACAAAATGCGAAAAGCCGCGAAGAGGGACCTTTTCGGGGGGGTTGCGGCAGGATTTTGATAGGCAACCCTAGTGTGATGTAATACCCTATTGGTAAGCTATCATTTATACCACATTTCGATAAAAAAACAGATACGTCATAAATTAAGCAGCGGGCTCTTGGACTAATTCAAGATGGGGTGCGAGCTCTTTGCTGAAAAATATGAAAACATTCATATGGAGGTTTTTATTTTTTATTGGTGCACAGTGGGGGCCATTTTACATCCTGGGTCTGCCCAGTAGAGTCAGGGTCAATCTTCAACCTGGGGATCCTACAGTGTTGAGGAATTTTGTACTAACAACTGACGGAGACATTTTGTTATTATGAAAATGTATTTCAGCACCTAGACCGAGAATAGATAAATCCAAAGTAGTGGTTGTTCCGAGTAAGAAAAGAGATAAACCTAAAGTAGAAGAAAAGCCTCCACGGGGAAAACCACCAACAGAGAAAGTGAAAGACATATGTCCAATATGTGGTCTTCTAACATTTGGACTGAAGGCACATTTAATGACACATGTTGGTATGTACATTTATTGAATTTTTTCATTTCATATTTTTTTGACAATGTCTCACTATAAATGAACTAATGTTCAACCTTTAGTAAATTGTGTCAGTTAATAGAACCTGTAAATTCATTAATATTACACAACAATTGTGTTTATTACATTTAACGGTACAATAAAATTGTGTGTTTTATTACTAACATTTTGTGACATTTTTAGAACAAAAACCCTTTAAATGCGAGCATTGCTCCAAATCATTTGCTCAGAGAGGGAACTATGTAATGCATTTGAAGAAACATACGGGCACTAAAGACCAAGTGTGTGAAATATGTGGAGCAGCATTCTATTTACCTAAATCTGTAAAGAGGTAAGAGTAGTCCACCAGTAATGTTACATGTTTGTATTTTGTACCAAGTTTTCAATATACCCATTTATTATGTCATTTGTTTTCAGACATCGAATGATACACACTGCTTCTAAGAACTTTTCGTGTCATTTGTGTCCCAAGAAATTCTATGTGGTAATTTTAAATTTAATTGATTTCTTACATATAAGAATTTTATATTTCCACTACCTTTGGCAAAAAATTAAACTATAAGAAAATAAGGACGGGCAAAAGTCAATCACCTTGTTTTCTTTCTAATTTATTTTTACAATGGAATATTCAACTATAGAACCTGATTATGTATAATAAATATTTTTCTCGTCTTGTTTTTGCAATAAATATTTGTGTATATTGTACAGAAATCTCTTTGACAAAAGTTGTTTTCTTGGATTATTATTATTCTTCATATTTACACACATTTATTATTATTGTTTTCGTAAGCAGTGATGGAATAATATTGTTTTACCATTAAAGTGTATTTAATTTTTCTGTTACTTTTGCAGAATTGTGATTTAACTCGCCATCTAAAGGTTCATTCAGGTTATAAGCCCTTCAAGTGTGACACTTGCTCCATGATGTTCAATGCTAAACACCAACTGGAAGCCCATATTAGAATGCACACTGGGGAGAAACCATACAGCTGTGAGGTACTATCATCCCTTCATACTGAATATCACTATTTATTTTATTGCTTGTATTTTAGACTCTGCACATCTGAGTCCTTTGATATCCGTGATATCTGGATGGGTGAATGTTTCCCGGTATTACTTTATATGTCAATTGTGAATGATGATATGTATGTAGATTCTTCTGGCTGATAATACTGACAAGTGTGTTGATGAGTCATGCCTCTGCGTAAATACGTTTGAATCTCAGATCCTATGTAAACCTATCCACAATTTATTCTAGACGTGATGACTGAAGCAATCCACTTACTGTCAACCCCATAAAAATTTAAGTTTCATTGCACATAGCAGTATTGTGTATGTTATTTATTTAATTATTATTTATTCCTAAAGTGAACAAAGTTTATGTATAAAAATGTAGACATACAACAGATTATGAAGCATTGTTCACTAGGGCGAACTTATTGCAAAGCTGCCATTTCTTCCAGTTAACTCCAATTAGTATAATAATAACTAAAGATTGTGATTTATGATGAAATTTTGTGTTGTTTACGTTTTATGGTTTTATCTACAGTTGTATATGCAGCCAAATGAAGTTATTTATTATATTTCTATGATTATTGTATTTCCTATGATATTTGCGACTCATTATCCTCTATTTGGTAATTTTTCATTTCAGATTTGTAATGTAGCATTTACTTATAAGGTAAATCTTAATAACCACGTATATAAAACACATGGAGTGAGTACGAAATTTAAATCAATCTACAAGATTACACCAGATGTACTAACTGAACTCTTTCAACAACATAATAAAAGCGACGAAAATAAAAAATCATTTGCGAAAACTGATCAATAAGAGCTTTATATTTTGATTGTGACATGTTTCGAAGAAGTGTGTCATGGAGGGAAACTTATTAGTGCAGTACACAAAACCATTGTCAACTCAATATCTTCATGGAAGCAATGGCGCCTAATGGAATTTATTTGTTTCATATGTCTTCAACATTAAATCCCTGATTCTTGAGAAAAATATAGTGTCTAACGAATTAAAGTGAATATTTGTGTTAATATTTCAAACAATAATATTTTGATTAAAGCGTTGGTGAATGAGTAGCAGTAGTTTTACTTTCCTTGTGAATTTCATTCAGTGGGAATATAATTCTTAAATTGTTTAGACAAGGTGATTAATTCTTCAATGAAATCTTAAGATTTCTAATTACAATGGTGATGAAATAATTCACTGCGTAGAAAAGAAGTAGTTTTGTGCATTTTGCCTGCTTTCTTTTTAGCGGGGCAAGTTATTAAAATTTCAAGGCTCAGGGGGCTGGGGCACGTAGAAAGAATGGAAGCACTCCTACCGCCTGAGAGGGTGCTCAATTTTAGGCCAGAGGGGAAACAGAAGACCCAAGTTGAGGTGGATGGACTGTGTTGAAAGGGACCTCAATGCACTGGGCAGAGTCAACTGAAGGAGCGTGGCTGCCAATAGGGTAGAGTGTCAAGTCAGTCAATTAGAATGTAGTGTTCATGACATGGTGTATTAAAATTATTCACAGTAAATTAGTCCTAAGGCGAGTTATAATATATCGAATGTTTCGGCAGACAGTGCTCTTGGGCATTCACAGCTCTCACATTCAACAATTCAAAGTAATAATGAGATTAGGAAAGGGAAATCCCCGTATTAATTGCATGAATGAGACAAAGCCATTCCTGTAATCTGTAGGTATCATTTTTATATGAAATGAGTGTGTGGAAAGACGTATTATCTATTTACTATATCTTGGCAGCCGGCGGACATTAGCTGCAATAAAGTTCAAGTTTGTATTGTTGGTAGCTCGGATTGTCGAATCTTGTCATTAGTTCTGTCAAAAGTCCTCGATATTCTCATATTGTAGGTATATTTTACAAGTAACCTACAATGCCGAAAATATTACAGAGCGGCTCTAGAGCAGTGGTTCCCAAACTTTTAATTTCGCGTACCACACACGAAATTATAAATCAGTAGCGTACCACTGAACTGTAACCGTTAAAAAAAACCTTCAAAATGGTAAAATAATAAAAACTGCAACAACTTTTTATGACAACATTATCATTTATTTATTATAGGAAAAAAATATAATATTCTTAGTTCAAAAATGGTGCTGCATGTTCGAGACAAGATAGGAAATATCTGGCTTAAAAACGTTTTATCTAATTATTTATATTGTATGCCCTATGGCAGTGGTCCCCAAACTATGGTCCGCGGCCCAGTACTGGGCCGTGGACCAAATGGTACTAGGCCGCGCCGCCTGCTTAAAAATCAAAATATTTTTTTGAAAAAATAGTCAATTATATAGCTTAAACTAATTATTCCGTAAAAAATGCCTTCACGCTAAGTTACCATCTACACTGTACCTGATCAGTAGCTATGTATCTTCGGTGGAGAGAAGGTGTATGTCGTTCTTCTATCTGTTTACCGGTACCTACTAGTACTTTCTCGGGTTTAAAACCTTTCCTTTCCTGTGTTATGTAGCCGATGCACATTGCTCCAATTAAACTGTAATATCTCTATCTGTGGCGTATATAGGGGGGGCCCGGGTCCCCCCGAAATGTCAAACAATGATGTGCCATCTGCTATAGAATGATCCCAGGTTCATCACTTCACCCGTTTTTTAAAAAAAATTTCGCCTGCGGCGCTTCTTTTTTGTTGCATTTTTAATCCATCAATTATAATGCTAACCTAAAACTCAACCTTTCTGAGTGCACCTTCACGAAAAATTTCGCCTGCGGCGCTTTTACTGTTTTTTACAACGTCGATGTTAAAATTTTAATTGCCTCCGCCCCTCCCCCCCCTGAAATGAAAACCTATATACGCCACTGATCTCTATAAATATAATAAATACGGGGTTGGGGTATTAGGTATTCCTGAGGGACCTTGTTCCATATGATGAGGAACCACAATTTATTATTTTATGTTTATTGTTAATTTTAATACATTTTTCTTTACTGTTGGTTTTTAATTTTTATATTTCTCTGTGTATGCCCCCCCCCATTGTAACCCCCCTACCCTCAGTGGGCCGCGGTGAAATTATCAAACGCTGACCGGTCCGCGGCGACAAAAAGGTTGGGGACCACTGCCCTATGGCCATGGCTGCATTGCGTACCACCTTAATAATTGTCGCGTACCACTGGTGGTACGCGTACCATAGTTTGGGAATCACTGCTCTAGAGAAATCATTTTAAAGGCAAGGTAGTTTTGAGAGTTGGATGAAGAAATAATTACTCCGATAATCCCTCTAAACCGCCATCACAAGTTTTAAGAATAAAGTTGCCAGTTTTTTCTAACAATAGGGTCCTTGCATGTTTTTTTTTATTTTGGTTTTCGGTACATTAACTATAAATTGAATGGCGTTATACAGAAGGCAGCCAGGCCACATAAACATCATTTTGAGATATGACCACTTTTGTGTTCGCGAAGATCTTTTTAAATTTATTCAATGAGCTAGTAACGCAATTTTTTTTTAACATTCGATAAAATTCTTCTAAGAATCGCATTTACAAAACTGAAGGAATTTTTTCGATATCTTGAAAAACAGCAGAGTTACAGAGGCTCAAAGTTGACTGTTTTAAAAACGGTCGGATTATACCTAAATAGCGCATGACGTCACATTATCTGTCGTACTGTTCTCTATACAACGGGCCAGTATAGTATTATGAAGTATTTTGTCCACGAGATGACTTGGACATACGTTATCGTCACGATTTTCGATAGGTAAAATACAAAAATGTGCTTTGTAAAAAACTGGTATAAAATATCTACTAATAATAAAACCATAAATAGTAAAAATATGGTAGGTACACTTAAGTACCTATTGTTTCTAGGGAGATTTTTATCCTTGAAGCTGTTTCTGCTTATTACATAGGTGTTCTTAATATTAGGAATAGGGAATGGGAAAGGGAATTAATAGGGAAATGAGTGACTGCAAGACTGGTGTTGTGACAAGAATGAAAGTAAACAAACTAAGATGGTTTGGGCATGTTGAGAGAATGAATGATGACAGGATAACAAAAAAGATATATTTGAGTGAGCGATGAGGGGTGAGGAAGCGCGACCGCCCGAGACTAACCTGGTCCGATCATGTCGACCAGATCCTCAAGGATGGACGCGTTTTGAGTAAAAGGAATCGGAGAGCGTGTATGACAAATTGCATGAATGTGACGGAAGCTAGGAGTGTGTGTAAGGATAGGGCTGTCTGGCGCTCTGTCCTCCCTGCCTACCCTGCAAGGGACGCGACGTGGCGTGAAGGTATAGAATAGAATAGAGTTCTTAATATTATAACCATGTCTTATAATATAAATATAATGAATGAACATATGCTTAACTCTAGGTAGTATTGTTGTAAAACATTGTCTATTTTTTTGTTGTTTTTATTGCATTGTTTATATTTTAATAATACAATAGCATTGTATTATGTATGTCTCTCCCCCGCAGTGTGCAAGGACGAATATTGTACCGTCATTTAAAATGTATTGTATTTTACATTCAGCATCAATATCTAAAAAAAAATGGTAGTTTGTCACTAGCTAAAAACGGTAGTTCTCAAACTTTTACAACAACTAGCTATTTAGTATTCGTTTTGACTTTTGTTTTATATTGAAAAGATATATATGAACACAAAAAGCACAACGGAGAGGACGCCCAGGCAAAAAAAACAATTTTTACTATAAAGCTAAATTTTGCCTGCGGTGCTAGTTATCCATGTTACTCTGAATCCGAATGTAATATTTTTTTATTTTACAAATAAATAAACTAATTCTGCATTACTACTTCTTTTATGTAGGCTTTGTATGTTTTAGTTTTCGCCTGCGGCGCTATCTTTTTTATTTTATTTTATTCATTAAAAAATATTGCTACATGATGTACCTACCTATAAGAAAACAGTTTTCATACTTATTATTGCGAAACGTATTTTTGTGTTCATTAAATAATAAATCAATCACGACCTTTTTCACTAAGTATAAAAAAAAATACTTGCTCTAAGTAATTTTACTCCCACTTTTTTACTATCAACCAAGTTAAGATTTCTGAGCGTCACTCTAGGTTGTGAAATCTCAATAAAGTTTGAGAAGCGTTATTAAACAGCGAAAGTTAGCAAAAATATTTGAAGATTTAGTAATAGGTACTATACAAGTAAGTACTATAATCACTTTGCGAATTTCACGCTACGAATTTCGGCACTCATGATAAACTGAAATTCATAACAAAATCCGTTTCTACTTATGCTATATACTAATCTGCTTTTGGGAGATTGTCATCTTACAAATCTTTACTTTATTATGCTTTATTATCATTAAACAATAAAAAAAAAAACACAGAAAACAAAACAAAATCACATCCAATCTGAATTTAAGGACTAACATCCTACTAATTACAATCAATTATAACTATTTTTAATGTTAACGTATGGAGCGCATACTAGCCCCACATAGAGGTTGAGATCCATACGGTAATGTGACGTCACGAGGTGAATTTTATAAAACCGAGCGTTTTTCAGCAACCCCAACTTTGACGCCTAATATCTCCGGAACTATTCCATATTTTTGAAAAATTCAAAAAGTCTGGTAATCGTAATTTTTTTCTTGATTTTTCTAGTATATTTTGAAAGCACATTTCAGACATGCGTTACTGCCTCATTACTGATTTAATATTAAGGTAACTAACTATTCAATCAATATCAATATATTGTCTACTTACAGACACAAAAAAATAAATTTGAATATTTTAGAGATGTTTGCGTTTTTAAACAGATAATTTTTTTCTACAGCACACGTGTTTTGTGAAACGCATTTAGCTGAAGACAGCCAGCCTCATATAAACACCCATCGTTTTCAGAATTACCACTCTATACATACGTAGGTTTTTGCCATTGAAAAAATATTTACGTAATAATTTTATGGAGGCAGAAGGTACATTCTTTAATTTTTTACCGTATGTACAAAAAATTCAAAGAAATTGAAGATCCCGTTAAAATGAATGTACGATCTACATCTCACTGTGGTATAAAAAGCATCATTTTCAAGCTCTTTGAAGTTATTATAAAAATATCCAAAGCATTCTCCTATGAAAACTAGAAATAAGGTCATAGGTAATTCTTTATTTTTTGGGTTGATTGTAAGATATTGTTTTTGCAATAAGTTCGCCTTTTGGCACAGTAGCATTGTGTTTCTTTAACCAATAAAGATTTAGAACAAACAATAACTATTTCACGTATAATAATAGGCAATACATTGATGATAATGATTAATTACATTAGACAAAGAGTTGAAAAACATAAAAATATGTGTAGATATCTACATTAAAATATAATAAATTAATATTAATAATGTGACAACAAAGTGAACAAACGTATGGGCATTAAACATTTTTTCTATAATAGGTAGAATAATCAGTTAATCACATTAAGGCAGTTTAAATATTTACAATGACACCTACATTTCTCCATAAGACAAAAGCATTCTTAATCCTATTATTAAAATTACAATATCCTACATACTAATCAGTAATCATTGAGTAATCAATATAAACATCGTTATTGTCATTATCGAAACACTAATCTACAGAAGGCTCACAGGCCGCCTGACTGCGTTCTGCGAATTGTGTTATTGGGATTCGTCGGCCGACGGCTAATGGTTTTATTGTTTTAAAACAATAGGTCAGCTACCTGCTACTGGGTTTTGGTTCGTATACTTTAGAATCTCGGCCAGGCATCACCTGGCTGCGTTCTGTTAAATGTACCTGTGTACTTTTCGATGTGGGAATGCCCATACGGAGTCTGTCTGCATTCTACGAAATGTGTAATGGTAGATTTTGAATGAGGTGATATTTTCAAATGCGTTTTTTGAAAAATATTTATATGAAAGGCTGCTGGCTTATTTTTCCAGAATAAAGTGTTACAGATTCTGCATGTGCTAATACCAAAAATTCGATTTATACCTAATTGTGGACTGGCTGCCTTCTGCATAACGCCATTCAATTAAGGTTTTCCCGAAATTTGAGATTTTAATTCTCTGTCTTTTTGGATATATTTATAAAATAAAGTCTCGTATTCGATTCTAGCGCAAAAACAGGTTTTTGAATGGTCGCCATATTGTGACGTCACTTTCCCCAATTCCTCCATACATAACCCACAAACAATCAAATTTCTTTCTATGAATTTCATCGCGTCATGACGTCACAATCACGTTAAACAATGGCCGCTCGTTTCAGAGCGCCATAGAAAAACTCGTCAAATTAACATTTTCAATTAATTATTATAAATTAACGGTAAGTTAAAATTACATCATTTAATTTTATTTGTAATTCTAGTAAGTAGAACTATCCATTTAATATATTTTTTGAACGATAAAAAAAAATGCAAGTACCCTATTATACAGGTTCCCTAATGCCAAGAAATTCATAGTCAGAATTTGATTGTTTGTGGGTTATGTATGGAGGAATTGGGGAAAGTGACGTCACAATATGGCGGGCCAGTCAAAAACCTGTTTTTGCGCTAGAATCGAATATGAGAAACCTATTTTATAAATATATCCACAAAGACGGAAAATTAAAATCTCAAATTTTCGGAAAACCTTAGTTTATAGTTAATGAACCGAAAACCAAAATAAAAAAAAAACATGCAAGGACCCTATTCAGAAAGAGGTTTTGGTCGGAGCTTTTTTGCAAACAGTCGATTCAGTTAACTGAACTTTTGGACGTGTGTGGGGAGCCTACACTGGTTGACATTTTGCATTCCATAGATAAATCAATGAATGACACCACCCAGCAGACATAAGTTTTAGTAATTTACATGCGTCATGCCGGTTAGATTGTGTTTATTATTGGTTTATTTAAGCGCTAAAAAGGGTTTTATGTCTGGCTCGAATGTGTACCTTTCAGCGCTTCAAAGACCTGATTAGCTTTTTTTTTTAAACTAACCTAACCGGCCAACATTAACTTGGTACGTGCGTTTATCATGTCTCATGTCTGTTAGTTGGCGTGTATGAACTATATAATCTATGGACAATATATGTAATCGAATGCACAATTTGAGTTCATTGGTGTCGATTTGATCATGATTTTGTTATATTTTGTGCATTTTCAGTCATAAATATGTAATTGAACGTACATCTTTGTCATTACTTCATCAGCAGTTTTGAATACATCCATTAAACACAATGTTGAGGTCATTTTATTCTCAGTTTGGCGCCGCTGTTTGTCGCGTCTGTTTAGATACGGAAAGTACAATAATGATGCCCTTATTTGACGTGTCTGCTACTGATTCAAAAGTTATTTCATTTGCCGATATGTTAAACCAGTGTTCTAATATTCTTGTAAGTATATTTCCTGTACTGTTATTAACATTAGAATAATTTCTTCCAATTGTCATCATTAACTTTCTCGTTTGCCATTCTTTCACCCTTATCCTTGTATACAACTTGTATCCAATTTAGTCTTGATGAAATGGGGAAATTTTTATTCATGTGGCATTATATTTCTAGGCTATCGATGGGGACGAGTTGCCCGCACATATTTGTTTGTCTTGCAGAGATTCTCTGACTAATGCATACAAATTTAAGCAGCTGGCGGAAGAGTAAGTTTTCTAGTCCAATTACCTATATACTTTAGTTGCTAATTCTACAAGTAGCATTAGGTTTCAGGGTACTGTATTATTGTGCATGGTTACATCAGTTCGTTTGAGCTTGAATCGTTCAAACTAGAGGTGCTTTAATCTAGATGTGCCTAATAGAGGATTATGTATATAAAAGAAAATAATTGTAAACCATTTTCCATTTTACAGATCTGATGGCATTTTACGCCAAAGCAAAGACATGAAACCAAAAATAACATTTCAGAATCTGGATGAGCTGAAGTTGAAAATAGAGGATAAAAGTTTTATTGAACTCGCTCGCCCCCTGGAAATCGACCAGGATTTATCAAAAATTGTTCTCAGAGGTGGTGCCATTGGCAACACTTTCATACAAAAAGTGAAAAAAGAAATGATTGAATCTGACAATGATATGGATGTAAGTTTTTCCCATTATATTTCATTGAATTATTTCACTCCTATCCTATGCAGACCTCATGAAAATATACTCACCTATTCGTGACATAATTAAATGCCACACACTTCAATTAGACTAGGCCAGGGATGGGGAAATGGCGGCCCCTGAATGAATGCCTGGCTACGGCCTTGCTTTCAATAAACCCCTTATTGGCTCGCATAAATGCTGTAATTTCTTTATATGGCACTTCTCAAATTCTTTTTCTCCATCCCCAGACTAGGCAGACTAAATTCTTATTGTATGATAGTAAGTTCATTATTAATATGTATTTGCCTAAACAAACATTAACAAAATATCATCAACAACAATCATTAAATACACCATCAAATCTGTTTTCTTTTGGCTATTCATTTCATTGTAATCGCTATTGCAATTTTATGTTCTTTATATAATTATAAAAATTATTACCTACAAGTTTTCATCACTTATGTTGAGTCAATGCAATGTTAAGTTTTATCACATTCCAATTGTTATTTTATGTAGGCAGACTTTTTCGATGAGGATTACGTTCCGGAGTCATTTCCAAAAAAGAAGAAAAAAAAGAGCATGAAGAAAATGAAAAAGAGTAAAACAAAAACAAAAAAGACAAAGACTATAACAAAAACGAAAGGCAAAAAAACATTCAACGTGATTGCAACAATTAAAGGATTAGACACTTTCCTTCTCTCTCCTGAAAATTCCAACTATTGTACTTTGAGGAAACCTATACCAGTTAAACTATCTGATGACTTAAAAAAAGAAAAGGGTAAGATGATTAGGTATATTGATTATTAATCTGTGATCATACAATGTTGTATCTTTTGTCTAATAATCAATTGTATATTTCTAGCGCACAAAACGAGACAAAGTAGAAATATACGAGATTCCCTCACCATGATTCCTATTGGCAGCGGATTGACATTTAGACCTCCAGAGCGTTCTGTTCACACCAGGCGACCGAGAAAATCAGGACCAAGAGAAAAAGTAAAACACATATGTCCAGTATGCGGACTGCAGACATATGGATTAAGAACACATTTACTTACTCATGTTGGTAAGTATGCCACTCAAATAAGTCTTAAAGTGGTTGAAATGTATACCTATGCCAACTGAAAATTACAGTAATTATCACAAATTATTAAGAAACACCTAGAGTTGTACCTACTCTGCGGATGATAAATAGCCATTACCGGATCATTACAGGCTTTTTCTGCTTGTCATCCTTGTATATATTAGCTAAGAGTTCATCACAGTGCAGCACAACTGTACCAGGTGCATTGAGTGTTTAATTTCTGTTTCAGAACATAAGCCATTCAAGTGTGAACACTGTTCTAAAACATTTGCACAAAGAGGGAATTACAGATTGCATTTGAAGAAACACACAGGCATCAAAGACCAAGTATGCGAAGTATGTGGCGCAGCATTCTACTTACCTCGATCTGTTAAAAGGTTTGTTATCACTTTACACCTCAAGGGTGTCTATTTCTCGATCTAAGCTTATCAGCTGCAGAGAACAACAGGGATGTTATTTTATTATTGGTTTCAGGCATAGAATGATTCACACGAAGGATAGAAACTTTGCGTGTCATTTGTGTCCCAAGAAATTCTATGTGGTGAGTACAACAGTATTAAGTCATTCAGTAGATAGGCATAGTAGCATAACAAACTGCATGAGTGAAGCAACTAAATATTATAAAGCATGTTCAGTAAACGCTTAATACAGAAGAATTATGATGTGTGTAGACATTTTTATCAAGAGTTAAATCAGGCCCATGACCTATTCACATCAAAATACCATCCAGATTCTCTATCTTTGATCTGCTATGCCCCCAAGCTTTGTATTACATCAGTCTGTAATGAATGGTAATGTGTTACAGAAATGTGATCTGAGTCGTCATTTAAGAGTTCATTCAGGTTATAAGCCCTTCAAGTGTGAGACTTGCTCCATGATGTTCAATGCTAAACACCAACTGGAGTCACACGTTAGAATGCACACTGGGGAAAAACCATTTACCTGTGAGGTATGTATAATATGTTAAATTGTTACACAATAACACTTGGAGCATTAAGAAAGTCACCAGGCAATCCGTTGCACGCTTCAACAAGGTTTAGAAGAAAATGTTTCACTGGATTCGAGTTGAATGAGTCCAACTAAGTTTTAAGATTGCATCCTCTCAAGTGTGTGTTGTGGCTGAATGTAAAAAAATTCACCGAGGCCGAGCAGGTCGTAATGCTCCTGTAAGATCCTGTATGTCTCCATGAGGTCGCCTCTCTCTCTTCTCGCCTTAAGTGTGGCCAGTCCCAACGTCCAAAGCCTTTCCTTATACACCATGTTCTGTAGTGTTATATAGTATGTTACAGTGACTGTATACATTTACTAGTGAAGCATGCTCTTTGTGAAAAATTTTCCATTAAGCATTAGGTAATTGTGTATTGAAGTTAACTGGTTAGTGAACGCATTTACTAGTGAATGTGTGCACTAGCGGATCCAGGAGGGGGGCTAGGGGGCTGAAGCCCCCTCCAAAACCATGAGTGACAGTACTTTATATACAACAAATCTAGGGGTTTCAGCCCCTTAGCCCCCCCCCCAAAACGTTGAGTGACAGTACTTTTTACCATGTGACGACATTCAGCCCCCCCCCAAAATGGAATCCTGGATCCGCCCTCACCCTGATTATATTAAATTTGTTGATAGTGCATAGTTATATCATTCTGAATATTGAAGTTGTATTATTTTATTTCAGATTTGTAACGTGGCATTTACTTATAAAGTGAATTTAAATAATCACGTATTCAAAATTCACGGAGTGAGTTTGAAATTTAAATCAATCTACAAGATTACACCAGATGTATTGACTGAACTCTTCCAACAACACGCTGAAAGCTTGCATAATAAAAAATTGTATCCTATGAATGATTGTAATCAGGAATTACACCAGTAATTTGATGATAAATATGTTATTGCAAATTCTACCGTGATACAATTTAAACACAAAAGTATTGTAAAATATCTCATGTTGTGTAGGCGAGTGAACAGAAGGCAAGTAAGATCATGTGACTTACTGTGCCTGTAATTGCCTGAGTATAATCAACTTACATGTAACTGATTTACCAATTCTGAGATAAGAAGTTAAAAAATATTGGTGTGCATGTTTGTCTATGGATAAGACTACTGCTACGTATGAATGGAATCCTCATATACTTGACAGTAATAATTTTATCATGCTGTAGTGATTTTATGTACATACAATATAGATATTTTAGGTACAATGCTTGTATTTTAGGCCCCACGTTGAGCCTAATCCTGTGATATAGGTGATTTTTTCCCAGTATTAAGCTGTTGAGTTTATATGTCAATCACGACTGATAATATGTAGGCTCTTCTGGCTGATAATACTGAGAAGTGTGTTGGCAAAGTCATGTATCTGCGTATAAAAGAAATGGCACTACTACGGAAGTAAAATGTTCTTAGCAATGTTTCAGGTTACTGTTTCAATAGTGTACATTACTTCCATATCGAAGGCGAGTTACAAAAAGTTTCTGACATTTACCCAAAAACTAAGCCTAATTGTTATCATTAACTTTCTCGTTTGCCATTCTTTCACCCGTATCCTTGTATACTTACAACTTGTATCCAATTTAGTCTTGATGAAATGGGGAAATTAAAAAAAAAAAAAAAAAGCCTAATTTTATTTATTAACAGTATTTATCTTTTGATAATTTTTTTGTACTATATCAATTAAATTATTTTTTATTTACACTGTACTATTGATGTAGTAAGTATGTATTATGATTGATAAAAAACATTTATTGACATATTCTTCCATTGTACATAATATATTAAAATTATTTGTAGTTTGCTAGTGAAATAAAATAATTTTAATGTTTTATGCACATAGTAGTATAATGACAAATCATCATGTTTATTAACTGACGACCGTATTATTATATTGAATAATACTATTTGTAAGTGTAGAAGAGTGTTTGTCAATTCCTTGTCCGTGGCACACTGCGGTTTCAAGTGTACCATAAATGATTTTGAAGTATTAAAATGTATTCATTAACAGTGAGTATTTGTTACATCACACAAAGATCTACAGGATGTAAATTCACTAATTGATGCGCCATGGACTGATTCCTCCTGTAAATATGCACTGCTGCGAAGGTAAAATATCTTGACAAACACTAGCGTAGAACTATGAACTTTTAATTATTATTAATTGTCATACAGTTCATGTAAGTACTACAAACTAAAAAATAAATAGTATTCCAAAACATGCAAAAAAGAGACTTGTGTATTTCCATCCAATGCGCACCAACCTTTTCTGCAGGTCAGAACCTTTCCAGCTGTATATATTTATTTTTACTTACACAGCTTGCGCCCTTAATAATGAACGAGGATTAAGAACAGGATCCAACAAAAAGTCCAACCAAGCGAAATAGCAGATGCTCACTCGGTCCCGACTGCGCCAACCAAAAATACCTTTGAAAAAAATTACATTGTAACAGATAAAACGTCTGTCACTTGTTTGCTTGTCTGTCTGTGGGGCTGCAGTATCCAAAAGTCTCCAGTGAGATATCGATTAGTAGACAATAAAACACAGGAGGTATTATATGATCTTTTTATTAAGATATGTATCAAAATACGCAAATGGTGCGAGGTATTGCATGCCTAAATAAATAATGTTTCTCAGAAGCATTCTGGATTCAGTTTGATTTCTTCCACAAGATGTTTTTGCAGCACTAACATTTGAGATTGATTCACTGCTACATTACAGGTAACGAACACTTGTTTATTCAGTTTCTTGGCTAGTTTGCTTGCTATCTTTGTAGATGTGTTATTTATATCTGATCCCATAACTTGGGAGGATAAAGGTGAATCTTGAAAATCAGATATCATTGCGAGAGATAAATCTTTAAATTGTTGTTCTTTCCGATTTCCAATCCAAATAAATAGTGAACCATTCATTTTAATCACTTCAAAATATGTGTCCATATCATCAATGAGAGCGTGAAAGCAATGGATTTTAAAATTTGAATTACAATAATTAATACTTAGGTTTGAATTTTTATTATTGGGGCCCATCATGAAGTAGGTATTGGTAAAATATACTTTAATAAACACTTCGTTTTTTTAACCAATTATATCCGCAAGCAAAGATTTTAATAAAGTTTGCGACTCTCCAGTCCACAAATCACAACAAACAAATCAAAATGTCAAAGTGAAAAGTCATCAAAATTCCATAGATACTAATCAAGGAAGTTGCGCGACAACCATGGATTTATAATACTAGTAAACTGGATGGAAAACATAGATGTTTGTCTATACATTCTGTTCGGTTCTATGGAAAATGGCCAGTTGGGCAAAAGAAGCAAAATGGAGGATTTTCCATACTAAACGGGGTATAGGAAACTGCGGTTTTCACATGGATTTTTGGCTTTCACTGTTTATATTTTAACTGAAAATGAATTATAGACATCATATTGACATAATTATAGGACCAAGGGATGTAAATACTGTAAATAGTCCATTTATCAGAATTTACGAGCAATTTTATAACATAGGAAACGAAACGGCACACGATGGAAGTAAATTAAATCACTTTTATTTATTTTTTCTTATTGTTTTTGGGTTAAAACTTATGCGCTGTTTAAGAAAAAAAAACTTTGTGAAAAAATGTGTTTTCACTAGTTGCCAATCACCAATTATGACATTGAATATCACGGATGTGAAGACGTTTTAAATATACCTACCTATCATCTATAATTATGTAGGTATTTATTTTTTCTAATTTTTGGCATTTTAAGCTAATGTGTATGTATTTATAAATTACTGTCCAATATTTAATTTATGTTATATTTACTTAAGTAATAACAAAAAAATAAAAGTAATTTATTTTACTTCCATCGTGTGCCGTTTCCTGTGTTATAAAATTGCTTATAAATTCTAATTAACGGACTATTTACATCCCTTGGTCCTATAATTATGTCAATATGATGTCTATAATTCATTTTCAGTTAAAATATAAACAGTGAAAACCAAAAATCCATGTGAAAACCGCAGTTCCCTATACCCCGTTTAGTATGGAAAATCGTCAATTTTGCTTCTTTTGCCTAACTGGTCATTTCCCCTAGGGTCGCAATAGTCAGCCAAGAAGAGTACCTATCCAGTTTACTAGTATTATAAATCCATGCCAAAGAGTAACAACCTATAAAAACTATATCTAATCTATGGTAACAACCAAGCTTTGAAGCTAGGGCGGACGTACATTTCGTTTCATCCGTCTTGTCACACTTTTTGTATAGAATTACTATGTAGCCAGTGGCCAAGTTATATGAAACAAGGAGTACTTAATATATTATGTCGCTGGGGCGGACCTATGGGGCGGACAAGAGTTTTGGTATTGCCAAATGCGAGGCCGTCGCCATATTGTTCACGGAGGCCGGGGCCAACTGACATTTGACGATGATGACGTCACCAATAGTGGGAGAAAATGTATGGGAAAAAATATTCCGTAGTTCAAGTGTTTGTCACCGATACAAGGTGACGTCACCGATAATGGCGAAGATGGAATCCGAGGATGTAGGCTTGTACTCTACTATCGCAGGCTTCGCCAAATGGAACGAAAACTAGCGAATATTAATTTATTCTATTTAAGGCCCACCACTCGTTTGCGAGTGATCTACTTAGTTTTTTTTGTCAAAATGGGTGAATTGATGAACCTGGCTGCTTTTGATAGTAAGGCGTCTGGATATATTTCTGGGGTACAACTTTTTGAAGAACGTTGAAAATTTTATCATAAAACATAAAAAAGGTGCCAACTTAAATGGGTAGTAAAATGAATCGTTTAAAAGTCCAGTTTATTTTTCATAAAACCTCACCCTAATGTGATTAGCGCCACAGGCGAATTTTTCTTCGAAAATGGGTGAATTGATGAACAGAAAAAATGATATGGTAATAGTGTGATTCATCTCACCGATGATAAAACGGTGGGTTGGCTGAGGAATTGAGGGGGGGGGGTTGAATCCCAAACGCCCCCTGCCTACGCCCATGGTTAAGACCCTGACCATGGCTATGTGTATACGTCGAACTTGGTTAAAGCGAACACGAAGGGACCGCGTATATTTGTTCACTATACCCGTGAAACTCTATACCCGTGAAGTAGGTATAGTATGTAGGTACATCGTCTAGGTACTTACCCTGGTTATATGCCTACGTATATGTACCAATACAGACGATTGTGATGATTTCTACATCGTTCAAGCCAAACATTATTACGCCTGAAACGGTTTTGTCTGCAGAGCCGTCCGAGGCTAACCTGGACCGACTATATGTTAACCAAATCCTTAAAAAAATACGTTTTTTGAGTAAGAAAAATCGAAGAATGTGTGTGATACTGCATTAATGTGACGGAAGCAAGGAGTGTGTCAGAGTATAGGGCGGTCTGGCGTTATACTCTCTTTGCCTACCCCGCAAGAAACGCGACGTGAATTAGATTAGATAAAATAGATAGTGGAGGGTGGTAAATCGTTTTTTTGCACGCATCAACATTTTTCACTCCATGTTCAATGTCATGTAGACTTCTTTTTCGGGTGTCAAAGGTACAGATCGATGATTTAAACTGATTGGATTGAGTATCTAAAAACAACTTTATTACTAAAAATAAAACGAGGGAGTGGGGTGCGGTAGAAAAATTACAATTACCCAAAACATGAAATTTTTCTATTAGCTGATGCACTATAGGTAGGTACATTGCCATATTAGGTAGGTAGGTACATCGCAACACGCCCTTGAACTTTTGAATGCAAAATGTCCATTATTGGACGACAGAGTTGAAAAAAGATGGAGTTTACTAAAACAATGGGCGGAGTTAAGGGATTAGATTTAAAGAAAACTTTCCTTTTTATTATCACCTCATAAACATTGCAAAGTAATCAAATGAGTAATAATGATTATGAGGTAGCATTGTCTTCTAATATGGGGTAATTCCCGCATTATAAAAACAATCGCCCCTAACAGTTTACGATGTTTAAGCTTACGAAACATAATCCTACAATAGAGCTAGGATTCATTGTTCTTTTCCGTGCAACAATTTATACCGTATTTGAAGACAATGGTAGGTACCTGAACCTGGTACCTATCTTATGATTTCGACACTTGAAATAAACATTAGGATAATTTAGTTTTCTGTCCTTCCAATAATCCCAGTAATCGGTATGTAACGTACATAGTAACATACTAAAAATAACAACATTATAGGAATTTTTGTGTATTTTGAATGAGAATATTGTTCCGAGACTTAAATTTGTGCACTATACCCGTGAAGCGTCTTCGTTATAGCCGTGACGATTTACGTACAAAATACAAAAATTCAAACGAATGTCGAGCATTTGTTCACTATAGCCGAGAATTCACTATACCCGTGATCGCTATATCCATGTTCGACGTAATTAATTTTATGGTATAACAGTGCGCGGGCGATTTTTTTTATTGCATACAATGTTTTAAGTACATTTTCCATCAGGATGCAGTTGTAAATATTTTTTATTATTGCTACTTTCGTGTATTAATTCAAGTATTTTATTCAATTAGCTATGTATGTAATATTAAAGGACAGGCTTACGGAGACCCCTCGTGGGGGGGGGGGGGGGCAACCTGTGCAATCATGGTGCAATCCGCCACTGATCCTTCGTCAACGTGTCTATCAGCGGTATCTGCCGCGTAGTTATTTTATTTATTGTTATTTTGTTGTTTCACGGGGTGACATGGGGGTGAAATAATACGATTATAAGTTGATTAGTTTCTCTAATCTACTACGTTATTTCAATCCTGCTCTAATGTTATTCACATTATTTTATTGTGCTGATATTGCTGTCACGCTGTGCTGTGGTATCGTACTTATTTAAATTATAGTGACTACTGATATTGACATTGTTGTTTTAGCCTTGTTATGTAAATGACTGGAAAACTGGAATAGGACTATATTGAAAAGTTAGTATTTATCGCAAAATGTGTGTGAGCGATTAATCCCGTAAATCATTATATAAAATTGATATGTGCCCGATTAATATCTAATAATTATTGTTTTTTGCTCTTGTGGTGACTTCACCGCATCCCGAGTGTTTTTCTTCGAATTTTGACAAGATTATTTGTTAACTAATTCCTTTCTGTTTCATTAATTTCAGTTTTATGTTATAATTTTGTTTAAAATACTCTTGACGTTTGTATTCTGTTTCGAGGTTATGTTGCCGGTATATCTGAATAATCAATACTCTGGAATTATTATTACAACGTGGTCCTATCAAGAATAGATCCGTATTAATTTATCACTATGTATTTAAAATATGTAACGTGATTGTGTTTATTAGTTGAAATATTGTGTTGCTTTTTTATGAAGCTAATAATGATTGATAACGACTTCATTTTCATGTGATTTTTCATCCAAAAAGTGGGAATTTAGGTATTTGTACAATAATTTGGTAGGCACTTGCCTTTTATTATTTTTCATAGTTTTCTGATTTTGTGTTTTTATCTGAAATTCTCAAGTCGATAACACATATGTATTAATGTATTACTTCTTAATTTGTAGGTATAAGTATTTGCAAACATAAGTACTTATGGTTGTTTTTTATCCATTTTTGCTATGTACAATTCCACCTCTGTCTGTGAAATACCTCAACCACTACCTGTTAGTCCTGTTACACTAGGAATGGTGATACATCAAAGCTTTTTATGCTAAATATCATGGTACTGGAGTTTGACATAATATAAGATGGTCTACATAACAACATAACCTCAAAAAATTCCAGTCAGTTTACACACTTACTTACTTAACATGCCTGGCAGGATTAAACTTTGCCTCTCCAATAATATGTGGTAACGGATGTCGGCTTATCGTTTTGGTACAATTAGATCCCTAGGGTAGCAGCCTTCTTCCATTAGCAGAAATATAATAAGGCAACTATAGGATGTTTTAATTTTACACTTATGTGTCATGACAGCAGCTATTTGTTGTAATATTTCATAATATAATGACCAACATGAATAGTTTTGGTTCCGCTAACTAAAAGTTTTTATAGTTCTTTGATGATTGACTAATACGAGGCATTGCTTATAGTGTAGGTTTTTAGCTAAATAACTCGCGAACGGGTGGAGACCAATATAGAAAAAAGAGGAAGAAGTAGTGTAGGTTTTTTTCAAAATATGTAACCTTGTGTCTATGTAACATCTATTATCTCTTTCCAGATAACATCAACTATGGGAGAACCTACAATTTATTCTAATAGTCATTGAAAATTTGTAAATAATATTAAATTTAATTATAAAGTACATACTTAGTTAAATTGTTACTTAAATATTTTAAAACATTTCCAGTAATGAATCTGAGGTGATTTAAAACTAAAATTTTCCTAATACTCTAGTCATTTAACCAAATAATCTCATCGTTGCATAGTGTAATTGTTTGCATACTCATAGTGCTTTGTTTTAATAAAAAAATAATATTTTTTTGCATTTAAAATCAATAGTAATTACACCAAGTTTAGAATAAACTTAATGTGAAGATGAACTACACAAAGACAACAAATATATTTACAAAATGTGGTAAGTTACGTTTAATATTTATATTGTGTTGCCTGCAATGTGTGTGTTGTAGTATAATAATTGTATTAAATGCTTCTTTCAATTGCATTTCGATGAACTAAACGATATTATTATTATTATGTATGGAAATTACGGGTACAGCGTGTTTTGAAGACAGGTGACGTTGCCGAGGGAAGATGACATTAACATTGTATACTAACCGATTAGCAGGTTAGTTGTTAGGTATTTGGCAGCCCACATGATTTGCTAATGTCGTTAAAATACGCTTTTGTCTCGGTGATGACTTTTCTTCTCCTGAGCCATGTTTGTATGGAGCCCACATGCGCGTATCACCGTAATCTGCTTTCCTGAATTTTGTCGGATATGTCACATACACCTAGACTTCCAATTAGTTGGTAACTCATTTAGTTTTATAATTTACATGTAGGTGGATAATGTGGGTATACTATATTCATCAAATCAATACAGGGTGTCCCGTAAATCAACGTCATCCCGTGGAGGGGTGATAGACCAGCTCATAACCTACCAGAAAATCGAAATGTGACCTTAGTAAAAATCGCTCATTCTCGAGATATCGGCACTTTTTTGTTTTTCGTGAAAATCGACACCTTCGATCAGTTTTTCGATCACCACGGTCACAAAATTCAATATTTTAGGATTATTTTTTTTTATTTGTAATCCTGAATAAGTCGGCTATTTGATGACAGTTCAAAATAAAACGTCTTACGCCACCATTTTGAAAAAAAAGAACATCGTTTCCGCCTCTCGAGTTTTTTGTTTTTTATTAGCGAATTTCGACTCCTTTACAACGTAAAAATTTAGTATGACATTAAGCTGGCAAATTATATTAAAAACTTTCTCATTTAGTGTAGTTTTTAAAAAGGTACAAAACTGGATATAGTTCCCTTTACAAAAAAAGATATTCCTGGTTTACTTCAAAAGGACCTCATTATAAAAAAAATCAAATGCAGTGTTGTAGCTTCCTTATGTCCAATATTTATACATGTGATAAAGGATGAAAAAATATGAAAAAAAGTTCAAAAAATGCATGTCGAAAAATCAACCGTTTTGGAGTTATGGCCTTTTGAAAATTGAGGAGTATGAAAATTTCTCATTTGGGTTTTTTGACAATAACTCACAAACTACTATCTCGATTTTAACAAAACAAACTAAAAATCATAGTCGATAAAATAGGCTTTCGATAAAGATCTTAATTTGTGGCCCTTTCTTTATAATCTAGTGAAAATTCTGTAAAAAAATATCATTAATTCACAAAAATACAGGTTTCTTAACAAAATTTTCACAAAATTTTGAAGAAAAGGCCCCAAATTAGGAACTTTATCGCAAGCCTACACTATTTACAATGATTTTTTATTTATTTTGTCAAAATTGAGTTGGTGGTTTAGGAGTTATTGTCAAAAAACCCAAATGAGAAATTTTCATACTCCTCAATTTTCAAAAGGCCATAACTCCAAAACGGTTGATTTTTCGACATGCATTTTTTGAACTTTTTTTCATATTTTTTCATCCTTTATCACATGTATAAATATTGGACATAAGGAAGCTACAACCCTGCATTTGATTTTTTTTATAATGAGGTCCTTTTGAAGTAAAACAGGAATATCTTTTTTTGTAAAGGGAACTATATCCAGTTTTGTACCTTTTTAAAAACTACACTAAATGAGGAAGTTTTTAATATAATTTGCCAGCTTAATGTCATACTAAATTTTTACGTTGTAAAGGAGTCGAAATTCGCTAATAAAAAACAAAAAACTCGAGAGGCGGAAACGATGTTCTTTTTTTTCAAAATGGTGGCGTAAGACGTTTTATTTTGAACTGTCATCAAATAGCCGACTTATTCAGGATTACAAATAAAAAAAAAATAATCCTAAAATATTGAATTTTGTGACCGTGGTGATCGAAAAACTGATCGAAGGTGTCGAATTTCACGAAAAACAAATAAGTGCCGATATCTCGAGAATGAGCGATTTTTACTAAGGTCACATTTCGATTTTCTGGTAGGTTATGAGCTGGTCTATCACCCCTCCACGGGATGACGTTGATTTACGGGACACCCTGTATAATGTAATATTGGTGGCTCTAGAGTGGTTCAGGTAGGTAACGATAAACAGGGAGATACCTCTGTTACTATCTACATTATATTTCTAATGTTTCCTAATTTTGTTAGGACCTTCCCACCTTGATGCACCCCTAATGTGCAAGTGATTACACATACTGTAGTGTAATTGCACCCAGAGATATGTTAGTTGTGCCTAAAGTACCTAGCTGGATAGATAATTGTCTAAATTATACCTTTATAAATAATGTGTACCAGGTTTGATACCTAGCTATAAATAATCTATGGCATTATTATAATTTATAATGATATTGTTTCAGATAAAACTCCTACTACGTCATCATTATTGTGTAAAATATTTCATACATTGTATAATACCAACATATTATATTGTACAAGCTGAGATTTACTTTACTGACAAGTTATTTTTGGTTATTATTATTACTCTTTTGCGTAATACTACTAAAACTCCTCTTGTATCTAAATTGCTAACATATTGCGAGCATATTGGCTCTCCTCAAGTTTTATTTTATTAGTGGTATTTTGTATTATTTAAAGATTCTTAAATCTTTAATGAAGGCAATGGTTTTTATTATTTACTAGAAGCTCCTAGTGTGATTAGCACTAGCTGGCAATGATTGGTTGTACGTCGTATACTCGTTGTATACGAAGCGAGTAGACTTACAAAATATCCCTCCTGGGTTCAAGAAATAACAAAAGAAAAAAAAAGAGTATTTATCTGTATAAAAATTACATGCGTCTCTCACCAGTGATACTTGACGTTCCTTCGATCCTATTGTTTAACATCTGACCAATCACAACGCCTCAGATTTCAAGTGAAGTTTAGACGTACGCAACCTAGACGACTTACTTCCAAGCCCTGATTGGTTCTGGTGTCCTTTAGGTGCCCGCTCAAATTAGACAGATCTGTTTAGAGTGCTTTCTCTAAAAAAAACCATCCTCGTTGTAATAGCAACAGTGAAAATGCAAACATGCAGTTCACAAACAGTGGATTTCCAAAAATTTTTATCCCTTGTAATCTGAGGAGTCGTGATTGGTCAGATGTTAACCAATAGGATCGAAGGAGCGTCAAGATATCACTGGTGTGAGACACAAGTGAAAAATTTCCCTTTACATTTTTTATAATACTAAATATTTTTTAAGCACCCACATTAAATTAATAATATGTACAATTGTACATTGTACATAATAACAATGTACCTTGTTTATTTTTTGATGTTTATTATTTGACAATATTATGTTATGGAATAATTAGAAGTTGTCTCCTTCATCCACAAAATCCCAAAATAACTGTTTTAAAATCCAGACATTGGTATTGTAGGGAAGTATATTTTCTTGAGAGAAAAAAACCTTTATTGTATGTAGGTATTGTTTAATATTCATGTCACAACATATTATTATTATTTGATTTAGGACATTTAGGTGAATGTTATTTTATTTGAGCAATGAAATAAGTACATAATTCAGTTCAGTTGGATAGATGCCATATTAAGTCATGCTGTGGTCATGCTTATGGTCTATCTCGAAATGTGGTTTGAATCTTATAATTTGAATGCTGTAATGTGGCTGTAATTTTTCCTGATTCTTGAAGCCAATGTGGTGTTTTGCACAATTTTCGTTAGATGTCTCTGTTGTTTACTTTTTTTTTTATTCAGTTCACTTTTATAGGACTTTTCCACAGAAAACATAGGTGTACTCTTGACTTGTAGCGATACAAAATTGGTATTCGTAAGTTTGATGTTGCTTGACTAATAATAAAAAAAGCTAATGCTTATGTTTTTTTTGTTGATTATTTCCAGAACATCCTGGAATAATTTTAAATATAAAATTAACATAAAATTTTCAATACTAGCTGTACCCTGCGCGTCTTGCTACTCCACAGACATTGTAAACCCTTCCTACCCCTCCCCCCCCGCCCTACACTCTTGCTGGTGTTAGAAGTTTTACTATTCATCTTATCGATACCTACTGAAAACTATGGATTCAATACTTATAGATTTTTTCGTCCCCCCCCCACCCCCTCCACATCCACTGAATCCCTACATAGATTTTTTCGTCCCCCCCCCACCCCCCCCACCCCCTCCACATCCACTGAATCCCTACAGGTACCGGAAGTTTAGTGTGATCCAAAAAGAAAGGAATGCCGCTATAATTTACATGAACTACGTATTTGTAGAAATAGTGTTGACAGCTTTCACTTACAATCCTAAAAATAAGAAACAGTTTATTTATGATTAAAAACAAAAGACTGTTTCCTACGAGTACCACTGATATAGTACAGTATCCAAGATGTGTCACCCACCAGTGGAAGGAAAGTATCCGATCTTGGTGTTTGTTTGTTCGTTCAATTGGCGGAAAGATTTTTTTGATTAGTAGGTCCTCCTATACTAGAACTATTGTTAGAAATAGATAATTGTCGTAAGTAACTTATACATAAAGACATGTACAATATTATGCAATTAAACACTATACGCAAGTACATACAAATAACAATTTAATAAAGTAAATAAAAAATAACTAACTTTGACATAATAATGTCGAAGATGTGGATTGATTGAATTAAGCAATTAATTATTGGCGTGGTCGGCCTTATACTCAGGTACCTTCTTATTTACAATAGAGAAGGCTGTGTAACATACATATTCAGATAAGAATAAGAGCTAATGCGGTCACTATACCAAGTAACGGGAACGTCTCCATTCTCCACCTAGTAAGAGTATTATATCATTATACGATATAATGGATATCATGTTGAATCATTTTATATTCAGTAATTGAATAATCTATTAGGAGTATTAGGTATAGTAGTCTCATTCTGTTCTACCCCCCTCACGCCGCATCCCTTGCGGGGTAGGCAGAGAACATATCGTCAGACTTTCCTATCCTTACGCACACTTCATGCTTCCTCTTACATACTGGGTGTCGCGTAAATCAACTTCTGTAAATCAACAAAGCTCTTTACTGACCGGAATATCGAAATATGATCTTTGTAAAAAATCGCTCATTCTTGAGATATCGGCATTTTCTTGTTTTTTTGTGAAATTCAGTTTCTTCCTTCGTTCAGTTTTTCGATTGCCACGGTCACAAAATTCAATATTCAAATTCATTCGGTCAGTTAGTCAGGCGTTGTCGTATATTATTATAGAAGATAGTCGTAATAAAAACACAAATTTAGTGATAATTTTATTTGATATAGGCTTTCATATTTTATAGACAATTTTTTTCATTATTACGTAGGTATATTGCTCTTATTTTTAAATCGGGTGACCCCCATTGACACATCTAATTAAAGACAGACCTATTACCTACTTTAACTTCCAGCAAGCATCCAGCATATCCCTAGTAACAATTAAGCTCCTAGAATTTTTC
This sequence comes from Ceraclea dissimilis, assembly GCA_963576895.1. Classification (NCBI taxonomy): domain Eukaryota; kingdom Metazoa; phylum Arthropoda; class Insecta; order Trichoptera; family Leptoceridae; genus Ceraclea; species Ceraclea dissimilis. The sequence continues at coordinate 15,689,479 of OY756359.1, forward strand.
CATAACTGCTCTAGAACCAATCTAGGTCCTAAATTGTTAGTCTAGGGATGCATTGTAAAATATACCTACATTAAACGCTTTCTACCTCAGCTTTGCGTCCTATTCAGAATGGACGGAATGTCACATATTGCGCAGATATAATAATGTTGTGTGTGTTTTATATACACACAGCAGTGGTAGATGTATATATGTAATTAATTATTTTCGAATAAATAGCAATATTAAACATCCATGAGTAATATAAAATGATTAATATTCTACCTGTTGACTAGGTAGGTAAGTTGTTTCCATAAATAGGCAATCGGATGTCGTATTACCCATTCATTCCCTGTAGACTATAACGACAGTGCTAAGTGGAATATGTAATGTCAGAATAATGACTTACTGGGAAATATTGTGTCTTATCAACATGCAAGACCAACACCTCCACTCGTATTTCGCTCTTTTAAATGACCTGCAGGTATCTAGTTAGACTTAGTAGATACTTACTGCAAATTTAATTATGCTTTGTCTTAGTACTTACGTGTATCATTTCCATTTGATATTTTTATTTTCCTTGTAGAATAAAATGAGTTATATGTTCTATATTACTACATACTGACTCAAAGGCATTCTGTGATGCAGGCTCTGAGTAATGCTTATTGCTTATTGATGTTATTGATAAGGAATATTGTGCATTATGTGTTAAGGTACCAATGTTGAAAGCTCTAATTCTGTTTTGAATAATTGACACATTTTTATAATATGAGTAAGTTGACATTCGTATTAGGAAAAATCTTTGATTATTGAAGTACTTATGCCCGATCCCACCAACTACCACCTAGGAAGCAGACCCCTAAGGAATTTCCATACAAAACCACAGACAATTTGAGTGATTATTATAACTGTCATAACCTTTAAGATATAAATCCATACAAAATACCGTTTGTTCCCATTTGACCAACCGTTTGTTCAACCAGTTGAACAAATGGGACTCATTTTTTCCCATTTGACCAACCGCTCGGTTTAACAACTGGGAATCAATATTTTTGTAATATTTTCTTCCCGTCTGACCAACCAACCTTCAGTATGGAGAAATTACAACATATTTATGATATATTTATATTGATTTTCGTGACGTTTCTTACCTACCTGCATACATACATACACCTATCTTTATACATAGGTATATCTTGTACGAAAATGTTCGTAGGTAAGTACATATATAAGATGCTTCAGTTATTTTTTTATCATATTTAAAGGTATAAGCATGGGCATCGTCAGGGGGGTAGAGGGGGGGGGGCAGTTGCCCCCCCTAGAGATTGGAATGGGTATATATTTTTTCATAGGAAGAAGGTCGTGATATACTATACTATACCCTCCGCCACCTCCCTTGCGGGGTAGGCAGAGAGAACGGATCGCCAGACTTTCCTATCCTTACACACACTTCGGCTTCCGTCACATTCATGCAATTCTAAGATTACTAGGGGGGGTAGGGAGGGGGGGCAGTTGCCCCCCCCTTGAGATTGGAATGTGTATATATTTTATCATACTAAATGATAAAACGTCACATTATTACCACACGTTTTCCCATTATATCATAATTTTTCTAAAAATGAGTTTAAAAATCCACCAAAGAAGGTACAATTATTTCATAATAAAATTGCCTGCTATTTTTTTTCATAAAAAACATTTTTCATTCATATAATTGTGCAAAATATCATACACATTTTCAAATAAACCATACCATATCACGACCTAAAATGAAAGTGAAAATGTTGAAATGGTTGGGACATGTGGAGAGAATGAACGATGAAAGGATAACAAGAAAAAATTACCTATCGTAGAATGTGTATGAAGAATTGCATGAATGTGACGGAAGTCCGAAGTGTGTGTAAGGATAGGAAAGTCTGGCGATCCGTTCTCTCTGCCTACCCCGCAAGGGAGGTGGCGGAGGGTATAGTATAGTATATCACGACCTTCTTCCTATGAAAAAATATATACCCAATCCAATCTCTAGGGGGGGCAACTGCCCCCCCCCCTTCTACCCCCCCTGACGATTCCCATGCTTATACCTTTAAATATGATAAAAAAATAACTGAAGCATCTTATATATGTACTTACCTACGAACATTTTCGTACAAGATATACCTATGTATAAAGATATGTGTATGTATGTATGCAGGTAGGTAAGAAACGTCACGAAAATCAATATAAATATATCATAAATATGTTGTAATTTCTCCATACTGAAGGTTGGTTGGTCAGACGGGAAGAAAATATTACAAAAATATTGATTCCCAGTTGTTAAACCGAGCGGTTGGTCAAATGGGAAAAAATGAGTCCCATTTGTTCAACTGGTTGAACAAATGGTTGGTCAAATGGGAACAAACGCAAAATACAACATGCAGCTCTACTTAGTTAGGTGCCCAAATATCTCCGCCCAGAATCTCCCTCACTTAAGTAGCTGCATGTTGTATTAGGTAGATTTCCACAAAGGAATTCTACCTATTCGTTTCTCCCGTGATGTCGCAGAATTGAAAAATTTCTACTCAGGATCACTAATTAGGACCAGGAGGACCCGAATCCGACCTTGGTTTAAAAGTTTATATATATAAGCCATATATATATATGTCCCTTTTCTTGTGCGCACGTTTGCGGCCAAACTATGCGTCGCATTAACGTGAAACTTGGGTGGTAGATTTTTGGTAAGTGGTAGATGAACTGATAGGAGATTGGGTGAAATCCATTAAGAGGAAGGTTCACTTTTTAAGGCTTTAAATTAAAAAACAATCATTCTGAGGGGATCCAATGATTGTGAGGGTCTGTGTCTGGTATCGCATGAAAGGGCATTAAATAAGGAATACAGATCAAAAGTTAGATTTTGTCTAGCTCAATTCCTCGGACTACACTGATCGATCGAAAGATCTAGTTAAGTAGTTACCGCATAGGTACTAGCGTGTTTGTTGTCTTAGAAAAGTGCTTCACGATACGAGTAGAACTCACATCTTTTTTCAAATTTCTAGTGCTTAGGTACCGGTACCAATCCATATTATGTGTGGAATGAAAATAATATGATTATTGGATTAGGTACTTCCTTTGATTATTGAAGTACTTAATCAAATATTTTTTCGTCATACGATACTTCGATAATCAAAGAATAAACTACATCCATACTACTTCATCACTTCGCTGGTTTATTTGCTGATAATATTGTGATTGTTTTTATTGTACAGATGTACTCTTAAAATTAATAAATCACTTGAAATCTACCTATGCCTGTGGCGTGCCAAAGGAATTTTTTTGTATGGATTTATATCTTAAAGGTTATGACAGTTATAATAATCACTCAAATTATCTATGGTTTTGTATGGAAATTCCTTAGGGGTCTGCTTACTAGGTGGTAGTTGGTGGGATCGGGCATTAATCAAATATATTTCGTCATAGGGAAAAATATATGAGTTCAAGTTAACCAGAGTTGTGGGATTTAATTATTTAGTTCTTCTGTACTTCCATTAGGAACTTTGAAAAACTCCAAAAAGATTATTTTAATTTGAATAACCGTGGATTTTACAACACTATGGGCTGTGTGTCACAAACTTTGTACGATACATGGTGGCAGTTCCTCACCTAAATAATTGTATACTACCACAATGCGACCGACGCCGACGCGATGCATACATAGTAAATTCGTGTGATAGCTAAAGCCGTAATATCCTTAATGCATTCATATACGGGAACCACAACCACGCTGACAATAATGAAACTTTATAGTGACATAAATGATTGTGTTCGGATTTATTTGTGTGTAATGTGTATTGTGTATGTACCATGTACACAGTGCAATACAATAAAGTCGAAAGGCAAAACTATAATGTGCCCTGCAGTAACGGTAAACCCGCTCGAGCAGGCGTATCATTCTATCTCGCACTGTTTGTTGCCTCTGTTCTCCAAAGCGTAACCCCATTTTGCTTTACAGAAACATCACATCACCTCATTTATACCATGTTATACCTCTTGTCCCTTCAACTCCATTAGGTTAACGAGGTAGTTACCTACTTTGTGGTAATTTTGTTGTTTTTCTGTCTACCAAAATGTTTTCAAATACCCGACCTACCATAAAGTTAGTAGGTATATTATTATCCTCCAATTTGGCTTATAATTTCATTCTGGAATTACATATTTAAGTAATAATTTGCCAAGATGTTTAGTAAACCGTATATTCTGTAATTTGCGACAATGATATTTCTGTCTAAATCCTGCAAATGTCGCCACTATGGTTATCAAAAAGCTACAAGAGCGCCCTCATCGAAAACCATATCTTTCTTGAGACTGTCCTGTACTTATACGTTTACGTACGATTACCAACGCCATTTACTTAGATAATACTTCTTATGTGTAATCCCGTTAAGGGTTGCTCCCTCCCGCTTTCCCTGGACGATGAAGGAACGCTAGTTTCTATGTCATCCAATATTTATGCAAACACAGTTCTGGAGAGGACTCGGGGCTCGCCAGAAGGGCTCCCCCCTGTGCCCCTCCCTGATTTAATACAACCCTCAACGTTCACAAAATGTCCTTATACACTAATACATGTTCCTATATATTTCCTTACAGTTACGTATTTACTACGTACCTATTAGAGTTCTTACGGCCTAAACATAAAAACAGCGTAGTGGACATGCAATACCTATAATCCGGTGAAATTAAACACAAAGCAGTCTCTCGATGGAAAGTTGTGGGGTAGTAGGGATTTCTTTCATTCTATACGTTTTTTGGGATGCTGAATCCGAATCCGAGGTTTGCCAACAAAATTTCGATACGGAACATGGCAAAAATACAAAAAATGGCGAAAATATTCGTTTTCTGGCGATTTCTTTATAAGAACTCGAAAACTGACAACTTTCGTAAGTTATTTTTCTACGCAAAATGAAAGTACGTAATATTTATTACAAATTTACCATATAAAATTTATCTCTAAAATAAATAGGAACGGAGCTGTCAAGGTCCAAAAAATGGCCAAATTTTCTTATTGTTTTACATTACGAGAATCGAAAATGTATTGAAAAATTTATTGAAGTATTCCCACAACAGTATAGAAGAATTAAGGATGAACATTGTCGGGCTTACGACCGACCTCGGCTGGCTTAAGTGATCACTTTACACTCGAGAAACATTCGCCATTTCCGTTCACCCCGGCTGGGATTCGAACCCATACCTTCGTCTCGCTTAGTAGGGATCATATCCACTACACCACGAAGAGCGACGGCTGTGTTGTCGAATTTCATGTACATTAAGTACCTATGTATTGTTGCATTTCTTACTGTTGAAGGGAGAGGGTGGTATTTTTTTTTTTTTTTATTGAAAAAGTTTAGCTTGTTGCCTTCATAAGCAAATTTCAACAATTATTCTTTAAATTCATGAGTCATATTTTACCTCGTTGGAATCAGAAAACACAAAGAAAGCTATTAACGAAATTTTTATTTAAAAACACCGTGAAATATTTGAGCTAGACATGTTTAAATAATTTTATTTAAAAATATAGTAATTTGTTTAGGCTAAAAATGTTTAAACCTTTTTAGCTTAAACACTTCACTATATTTTTAAATAAAATTTATCCTGAAACCATTCTCCATATTTACTGATTCCAACGAGGTAAAATATGTATCATAAATCTGAAGAATAATTGTCAAAATTTGGGGATAATTCGAACAAGGTGACCTATTCTCCATGCATTTTCCATTTTCACAATTTAAAATAACAAGAAAATTTGGCAAATTTTTGGAGCTTGACAGCTCCGCTGCTAGTTATTTTAGAAAAAAAATATATATATAACAAATTTGTAGGAAATTTTATGTGCTTTCATTCTGCTAAAAAAAGATGACCCACAAAAAGTTGATGGTTTTTAAGTTCAAATCCAGAATTCGCCAGGAAATGTAAATATTCGCCATTTTACCAATTTTTCGCCATGTTCCGTCACGAAATTTTGTTGGCAAACCTCGGATTCGGATTCAGCACCCCAAAATACGTATAGAATGAAAGAAAAACAGACTACCCCACAACTTTCCATCGAGAAATCTAAAAGCACCGTAATTAATTAAGCGAAGTAATCCATTGAGTGTTTACCCAGTTGTCAACACATTGCTCTTTTCGGCCAGCAATTATTCAAAATTTATGGCCTCGCCAAATGATTTGTGTCAACTTAAATAGATAACCGATCTCCGCTGGATACTTTGTTATTGCAATATCACGTTATTACTGCCGCTCGCGGTAGTGGAGTAGATTCGTATGTTTCAATTTATCCATTAGTAACTGGAAAGTAAATATGCATTAACGATTTGTGGAGTAGATTAAAATCTTTATAATTATTATTCTTTCTACTGTACGTAATATTAATTTCGCAACGTTGAATAACCGAACTGGTAAACAGTTCGTTCACCTCACGTTTCATTGTCAACTGCCATACGAGATAAATAATTCTAGGTCAGACAATAATTATGTATTTTTATGTATGCATCTTCATTTAACTTCGAATGCAAAACGTGAAGCGAATAGGTAAAAAAATATGGCTGGTGACATATTACAACGTCTTGAAGTTCTGTCACAGACATAAAAAAAGTACTGTGAATAGGGTTGCCAGATAGTTTAGACAAGGAAACTGGTCAATTTTTAATTTTGCCCCCCTCCCCCTCCCCCCTATAACTTTGTATCCAAAAATACATAAACACTTTGCGCCGCAGGCGAAATTTTTGCTAATAATGAGTTCTGTAAAACGATATTCCCTTAACGAAATATCAAAAGTATGAGTACTTACTACTTACGTTATATTTAAACAGTTAGTTCAAAACAGTGTTTAGTAAGTAGACGAATGTTATTTTATGAAAAATGCTATCTATTTAAGCACTTACTTGAGTTTTCACTAGGAATGTAGGTGCCGACTACGTAGCAAAAATGAGAACACGATGGAAATAATCAAGGATTAGATTCCGTTGAAGGACTTATATAGGTAAATAATAAGTCTATAGGCTTGATGGTGTTGAAATTCTTGAGGTCTGATTGATAAAACCGGACAGTCCTTTGTCCGGTTTACCAAGATTTTTTCAACCGGGCAGATGTGAGAAAAACTGGACATCTGGCAACCCTAACTGTGAACCAAATGTTTTTACTAGGTAGCTCAGGTAGCTACTACAGTCTGGATTTCCGGAACTTTAGATACCTCTATCTAATTGTATACACCATAATACAAATTCAGTGTTGATTGAATTTTCTTCTATTGCTGTTGTTTTGTATTTATGTAATGGTAATTTTCACTTCATTGAACATTGTTGGATTTATATATCAAGCCTCTTACAATTTTCTATACCTACCCATACACGTAACTATTCCTATACACGTTAGGTAAGTAAACGTTGTAGACTTATTTGGAGTGCTAAAAAACAACGACTACGATTAAAATCTCTGTGCTGGTGATAGGTATATTATATATTTTGATTTCACAACACAAGAAGGAAGTTTGCTAACTGTCAAGTAAGTTACAAAAAATGGACCTTGTACAGATATCTACAAGCTCTGATATTGTTTTATATAAAATAATTCTAATTATTATCGAAATCCCTTGAATTGAACTCCTTATGTGGCCTTTTGTTTTGGGTTTATTCTCGAGTTTAATAATATTCAGGTATCGGCGAATAATTTTACTCTACACAGAGGAAGACACCAGTAGGAGTGTCGAAACGTCGATCAAGTTTATCTTCACACGGTTTACCCTAAAATCAAGAAAGAATGACATTTACTAATTTTACTCTTACCTTAAAATATTTTTTCATCATAAATAGCACGAGCTAAGTAGTTATTGTGACCGAATATGTAGGTACAGTGTTTTGTATCAAAAAATAGCAGAAGTTTCTATGACATATATGGAGATATATTATTTTGAAACGTGCTTTCAGAACAATTTTATTTATTTCTTTTGAGTTATCTGTGTTCTCATTACCCCGTGGATTTACGTACTTACCTATACCTTTTTTACAATAATACTAGGTAATACTGAATACTCGTATCTGCTGGAACCGTTATGCTTTCAGTTCGCTATAGTCAGTACATTTTAATACTCATGTAATCTCCATACAACATTATGTCAACGTAACGTGTTTTGAATGTTTTCTGATAGCAGTCGGTGTTGTATCCTGTTTATTACTATAAAGCTATCCAAATAACTCCGAGTATACCGAGCTAAGTATACCGAGCTACAAACGAATGCATTTATGAAGCTTTTGTACACTGAGCGTGGCTGCGGTGATAGCGTTAAGGTTGGCTTACACGAGCAACTAATTTGCTTCACTCCCGGCAGTTTCACGTCACTATGACGTCAAGACAACATCGACTATATTGCTTGATGTTGTCGCGCCGTCATAGCGACGTGAAATTCCCGGGAATGGAGCAATTTAGTTGCTCGTGTAAGCAAACATTTCGATCATGGTTAGATGATTCCGGATTGATAGATAATTCTGCTTGAGATAGGACTACGTTTGTCGTTATCAGTAATTCTCGATGTGACGGTGTGTGAATGTAGCGCAGGACCGTAGCGAATTTGCGAGCTATTCGCATTTGTATGGAATGTATGAATCTCGCGATATCGCCTTAAACTATCGTCGAAAATTCTGGCTGATGCATCCCGAAGATTTGGGATTTCAGGTTTATGGATAGTTTTATACTTAACAGTTCCTCGAGCGTTTAGTTTCCTTTGAATAGTTATGCTGCTATCACTTTTTTGGTACGCAATGCAATTAACATAATCCAAAGTATCAGGTATGTGGAATATCATTTTTCTTGTAATTATTTGTGCGTTGAACCGTTTGAGGAAATGTACTTGTAGGTATATTGTATTACTATTGTATGCTAGGGTCAAAAACCTGCTAAACAGGCGTCAATATTAGCATAATATTCGCATTTTTCAACATGTTTTTTTTTTTTTAATAATTAAAATACAAATAAAGCACTGTTTATCGCTTCATTAATTATTTGAAAATACTGAATTTAATATTATAAATTTAGTAATAGACGACATCTATTCAACTTAGTTGTTGGAGGTTTTCACGATGGTCCATGATATGTAGTTTTCCGGGTGATATCGTGTGTAGTGTAGTAGAAACGAGATGCTCGGACGTTCCGGCGAATCTACTGCCTGCTTGGTCACAGATTGTGATGTATTCAATGTTTTTACACCATGCTGAGAACAACCGACTTCACACGAAGGTTCCGAAAAAATCCGTAAAAGACGTATCCACGTCGTGACAAATTATGTAATAGAATTGGTTGCAAAGCTTATAAGTTCATTTAGGCTCGGGCCCAACAGTGACCTCAGGGTCATTTCCCGCGGCGTTAGGGTTCAAAATTGCACGAACAATCGCATGATAAAATGTGGAGAACAGCGTTTTTTCAATTTTTTGGGTTAATTTCGCTTCAATCAAAAAACTTTTACGGTCATTCCCTAGATAAAGGTTCAATATATCTACTCTATTTTTTCCAAAGCATATTTAGTAAGGTTGTCGAGATCTAAGGTCTCCCGTTTCTAGAGTCATTTGAAATGTCAATATGCCTGTTTATTTACCTAACTATTCTTTCGTATTAGTTTCCTTATCCCACATTACGCAGAAAAAAACGTTAAGTTGGAAAGTATGGTAGATAGGTACAATTAGCTAATTGATCGCGGTTTCCACAACGAAACTTTCTTATTGTTTTAAACTTAATTAATTAACGATCAATCATCTACGTCATATAGGTAGGTACTTCTAGAGTTTATATATATTTTTTTAATATTAGGTATGATTATATTTTTTACAAATCTTCGGTTTGAATGATCCTATGTACCTAAGTCTGTGTTTTTTGTTTCGTTATTGTACCTATATTATGTCTTTATATTAGTATGAATGTGTACGTGAGATGATAATGCATAAAAAAATAATGGAACGTAGCTGTTTCGCAATTTGAGTCATAATACTGTACTTAATAAAACGCTATGATCGGATTTGTTCAATTCTTTTGGTATAGCAACATAGACGTATTATATTATACAGGCACATATTATTTGATCTGATTTTGTATTTTGCAAGGTCGATGAACTTGTGAGCCAATACTATTTCTATTGGACGTCTCACGGCTATCCACCCTGGTTCCCGTCAATGTATTCAATTTACATGGGGGATACCAAGGTCAAATCTACCAAACTGATAATCCTATATAATATTTGTAGGTACATTGCGTGGGACAATATATTGTAAAAAAATGTGGAGTACGTCTTTTTAAGATTGAATGCAGAGCATGAACATTTTAGTTCAACGAGTATTATCCACGACTTTCCAATTCTCATTGTGGTTATTTTAATATTTTTAATGATCGCGCGATTTTTGTTCGCTGAGTAGGTACATCGTGGTCATTCCATAATATGGAGTTTTAAATTTCGCTCTGCATCCAACCCGCACTTGATATTTCTTGGATCTTTTGTGCGGAAGACATCCCGGAGTGTTGCGGAAGACATTCCCATCTACGTGGTTTCCAGTTAGGCATATACTTCGTACACCTTTCATGTGACTGTCGGCCCATGTGATCTGTCCACGTCCAGTTGACGAGAAACCTAAAACGTATTTTTACTTGTTTTTGCGGGAGTACATAATATGCTGTGAAGGTAAGGGTCACGGAAGTCTTTACTACAAAAATCGAATCAGTAATATCACGATATATATTATACCTACATATGTTATATTTATATATTTTGACATAGAAACAAGCGTTCCTTTACTATCAAGGGTAAATGGGAGGGAGCAGTCCTTGATGGATATACTATGTATTATACTGTACATTAAATTGTATTAAATTATAAATTGTAAGCGTCTCTGGAGTAGAAAGCAGCTTTTGATCCATCCAGTGAATTCCAGTAATTTGTATTCGCGTTTGTTTTTTTACGCCAGCTCATAAACCGTTGACTGGTATAATTTTTTCTTCTTTTTTGTTAGAGAGTTAGTTTCTTGTTTTCTGTTTGTTCAGGACCAGATCTATTTTTTTTTTTATTTCTAAGTACCTATTCTGTAATGTTTATTTTGTGCATTCCAGCTCAACTTCCAATTTTTGATTTGAATCAGTATTCTATAATTTATTATTAGTAGGTAACCAGGATGAAATCATATCAACGTTTGTTTTAACTACGATAGCCAGTTGCTTATTTTATGTGTATTACGTGCCGATACCTGATTGTGACTTTTAATTAAGTATTTACGTAAAAAATAATTTATTGTGTAATATTGAACGACATTCCCGTTGATCAATATTTATTGAATTAGATTATTGTTTGCCCCCTCCCTGGCTGTTTATTTGCTCCCCTCTGCTCAGCATGAACTTCCACCACTTAGCTCTCTACTCTGTGTAGGCTTCTTTCTTCATTAACCACTCGTCCAGATCGCCGCACATCTGTCGGAACCGGAAACCCTCGTTAAACCATTCATAGTCATGTTTACCGTAACGCAGTTGGTACACTGACACGCTAAACTCTCTTCTTGTTTGACACCAGATTCTAATTACTATATTATCATTACATTACAACTTGCATAGTGTTTGTGTGTTTATATAAATCTCTTAGTTTGAGTGGAGATTCACGTGAATGTGTACTGAATAATAATTATTTTTTGTAACTTTCTGTGAACTTATGAATAAGCGTTATTGGATGATAGAATTTCCTAACCATATAAAATAAGAATATGTGATGATAGTGAATACTGTTGACGCTGTGAAACTTTATGTAATAAGACTACATTATGATACTGTGTACTGTTTTACTACATACTTTCCCAAGTATATGACATTTATATGTAGGTGATTCGTAATTTCGACCTTGATTTTCCCGTAACAGAAACAATGCAGCACTAAACTTTCTAGTGCACTCGCCATTAAAACTCCGACCTTATCGAACGTTTGTTTCGAGGTGCATTCTAGTCACAAAGTTAACATTGTCTGTGTCGTGAATACGTCAAGGTTCTGTCTGTATATCGATGATAGGATATGTGTATCTATGTACTTACGTACACAATAATGTATATAGGTAGATACATAAGAACGTGTATTAGATGTTCAAGGTCGGGAACTCCTCTTGAAACATACAAGTGCATGATAAATCTAACGACATACCCAGTTTTATTTACTTGATTAAACTCGAGGTTACTTTACTGTGGAATATCATTTTTATTAAACATTATTTAATTGTTTATTGTTTTATTGTATTGCAACAAATGAAGCTCGAACGTATCTCACTCCATTATTGAATATGTAATATTTTATTCATCGCGTGGTACTGTGTATGACAAGATTGCTAACCAGGAAGTGCATAATAATATTACCTACTTATTTCATATCTATGTGATCGAAAATACTCTTTTGGTTGAAATTACTAGTGATTACTGATTAGTATTAATTGTCTATTTTCTCAATTGTGTTTGTATATTCTCGCAAATGGGAAGTGGTAAGGCCGATATCAAATTGCGGAGGAAGAATAAAAAAAAGTTGGAAAAATGTGAAACAGTTGACAAACAATGTAGTGATCATATTAAAGTGGAAAGCAGCAAAAAGAAGATATGGTGGCAACGTAAGTTTAATCTTATGTCTGATTATTACCCGTTTAAATTAATTATGTTAAAATACCAACATTTCAATGAAATTCGCGGCATACCTGGAATTTGATTTTTTTTTGCTTCTTCAACATCGAATCTCTTTCTGCCTAACGTCTAATTCTCTGTTTTCCCACTTGATTGTACTCCCATATTGCAAAGCTCTGGATTGTACAATGTACATTAGGCATTAGGCACTAGAAAACGGTGCGGTAGTCTTTTACTAACATTATTTACCAATTGTTTGTTAGAATAGATGTCCAACATATGTTTCCTCTATCTAGGTTTATTGCATCTAATAATAATATGATTGTGATACATTACGAATCAATGTCATAACCTTGAAGTTGTGATTAGTTGCAACTACGAGTAGACTACATATTAAGTAAAGCATGCACATTGCACAATATCACGCCTTGGTTTTGCATGCAGTACATGTTTCATATGTGGTACATGATGCTTGTTTTTTGATATTTTTTCAAGTCTACTTCTTCGTTCTTACATGGGTTGTACGTTTACAGGAATAATATTTTACTAATTATAATTGGTGTCTTGAGTTTTCATTAGATTTGTCATGACTTTTTTAGATGAATATAAAATTTGAATACAACGCAACATTACACAAAGATTTATTAAATATGTTTCTCAGCTGTCTATATTATGAGTAGGGCTGCCACCTTTGTAAGAGCGTAGACCCGGAGATTCGGAAAAAACGAATTTGTGACCATAGTTGACCTTTTTTTTTTTTTTGGTCCACACCATAATTCCAAACCCGGAGATTTACTATGCTGACCCGGAGACCCAGTTTTTCTATGGGGGGGACCGGGGCCCCGAGTATTTTCCTTTTTTTTTTTTGGTCCATACCATAATTCCAAACCCGGAGATTTACTAGTTGACCTGGAGACCCAGTTTTTCTATGGGGGGGGACCGGGACCCCGAGTATTTTCCTTTTTTTTTTAGTCCTGACAAAAATTTCAGACCCGGAGATACACTATGCTAACCCGGAGCCCGGAGAACACCACTCAAACCCGTAGACTCCGGGTCAAAGGTGGCAGCCCTAATTATGAGTCATATTCACTGATAAGTGATCATCTTTATTATAGTGATTACCTACAGGTAGGTACGTAGGACGTTCATAGTATCTACCTACATAGAATATATTGCCTACAAGCTACAGGCAAATGCGTATGGTCCAGCGACATAATGTCCACAGACAAAATGTCTCCCGACAGAATGTCTCCGGACAAAATGTTTACAGACAAAATGTTTACCCGACAAAATGTTCACACGACAAAATGTTTACAGACAAAATGTCTCCACGACTAAATGTCCCCACGACAAAATGTCCCCACGACAAAATGTTTACAGACAATATTAACTGGAATATTTTTTTAGGTAAATTATTTTTTTCGGTGCATTGTTTTATTAACGTGGCTAATATTGTAATTACCCACTCTACTACACCGTTGAGGATTTTACCAAGTAAAAGAGAATTGAAGATTGAAGGATTTGAATTTACAAATGTGGGTGCCTAGTTAAGAATGGATTTTAAACATTATTACGACAACTTTAATTTCAATATAATCTGGCATTGAATTCCAATGTACCATTTTGCATTATTTGCTTTCAGTATTTATTTGTACAAACCCAGATCATTTTTGTGAAAAAAAAACGCTTTACGTAATGTGGTATGGTACTTTATTTACAATCTATTCACAAAGAAAAATGATTACAGGAAATTAGTACTTAATACATAATTATTACATAAAGTCTATGGGAAAATGTGAAATAAGTATTTACATATTTAAAAGTTCGAATTTCGAGCACATGGTTGGCGCAGGTGGTTTGATTTCGGTTTCCCAAAAGGGAGTTAGCGGGTTCGAATCCTAGTGCTGACGATGTATTCTGCACTTCCACGACGACTTTTAGCTTACTGTGAAGTATGTAGGAAAGTACTTGGGTTTGTTTATGTACAAGCCCAGATTATTTCAATAAAAAAAGCATAAAAGGTTTACCGAGATATTTTTATCCATTAATAATTTGAATTATACCTAATATGCATGTCTTATGCACCTGAAGAGTTTATTGAATGTAGAATTTCCGAGGACGGTTTAGTACATAAGTATTGACTCTAACGTCTCTAACGTATGTTACTTTGATGTACTTTTCCATTGTATCAATATCATTATATTCATTATTTTAGTTAAACCATGAACGGCAATAATGCCTTTTACAATAATATGTACGACTATTCATAAGCTTTTAAAATATAAGCATGAAAAAGCCAAATTCTCGCCTTATTGTATCCTCTAATAAAATAATAAATAATAATAATTGCCATTCCATTCATGTCCGACTTAGATATCATCGAAAAATGACCAGAGACGTACTGTGAGCCAAAAATATAATATTTTATTTTCTTCGCCATATTTAAGAACATAGGAAGAACATCATGTTTGATGCAAAAAAACACAATTATTTTATATCCATTGATATACGAGTGTATCAGATGATGTATATAGATATATACGAGTATATAAAGTAAAGTCTGATTTTTGTAAGTGTTCGAAAAACTCCTGACTTTACTGATGGATTGCTGTGAAAATTTTGAATAACATTTGCGATAATATGCTCTGTGTTCTAAGGTCTCCGGGTTTTGGAGAAAAAGGTTTTCCTAAGAGATGCCATGATGAAGAGAGGGTCCAAGGGCTGCGTGGGGTCAAGTGGTGTGTCGTATGAAAGGGCATTTGAAAAGAAACTCAGTCACAAGTTACATTTTGTCCAGCTCATGCCTATAAAGTATGCCGGGTTGGTTTGTTAAATTTGCTGCTGCGAAGCACGGGTAACTCAGCTAGTAACATAGTAACACCGACAGCCTATGAGAGAGCGAATAAGTGGCGACAGGATAACTAAAAATATATATTATATGAGTGAACGAGGAGGTGTAAGAAAGCATCGCCGTCCGAGACTGACCTGAACTGACCATGTTGACTAGATCCTCGTGGATGGTCACATTTTGAGCAAAAGAATTCGGAGAGCGTGTATGACGAATTGCACGAATGTAAAGGAAGCAAGAGGTATGCGTAAGGTAGGGCAGTCTAGTCTTCTGTCTCTACCTACCCCGCAAGGAACGTTGCGTGAGAGGATAGATATATAGTTAAAAAAAAAATACCAACGAGTATTTCCAAATGTTTCTATGGCGTTTTCTAAAAAAATCTTGTTAGGGTAATGTAAGTTATTGAATCAGGCGGTTCACAAATATTGAGGGAAAACACATTAGAAAAACAAAATAATATTTTTTGAGCCGGTCCTTGAATAGTCAACTTACTAAGGATTTAAAAAGGGCTTTTATGATGCTTTTGTGCATCGACATGGAAACAAAATAGTATTGTTCTATTAGGTGTTAGATTTTATGGCTCACAGTAAACCAGGGATGTTGCAAATATTCGCATCCGCATCCACGTAACATCCACATTCGTATAAA
The DNA here is from genome assembly GCA_963576895.1 of Ceraclea dissimilis. Classification (NCBI taxonomy): domain Eukaryota; kingdom Metazoa; phylum Arthropoda; class Insecta; order Trichoptera; family Leptoceridae; genus Ceraclea; species Ceraclea dissimilis. Next base: position 15,705,592 of record OY756359.1, read on the forward strand.
TTGGTGCAGATGTCATGCGGATATTTCAACTTGAAATGAATGGAAATTGGTTGGATTACAATTTGCTTGTAAGTACCTACTATTTTTTAAAGAAACCGACTCTGTTTTGCAGGGTGTTTCTCTCCGTATGTAAAATCTCTTGAGAGGATAAAAAAGTATGAAAAAAAAGTTTAATATATTAAAATTAGCAATTCAGGTTTTTCAAAAATATCTCACAAACTACTGACGCGATTTTGACAAAACAAAATTCATTGTAAACATTTTAGACTTTCTACAAAGACCTTAACTTGTGAAAAAAAAATTATTGGTATATCTTTTATCGTTTTGTTTCCATTTTTTTTTTCAATTTGGTTCACTTTCGATTTCTTTATAATTATATTGAATATAATACCTTCTTATATTCAATATAGCGAAATATTAATTATATTTTTTTTTTGTTGAAAAGTTCGTGATATACTTACATAATGCTTACATATTTTTGAAAAACCACTGCATATTTTTTTGTACACAGCATTCTCTGATTAACCCTTGAATATGTTATATCACGATGTTACAGTACGTATCTATCTATTAGTAAATAATTAAATAAATAAAACTTTATTGAAAAAGAATCATTTTCAAATGGCGGGTTTATTGCCATCGGCAATTTCTGCCAACCAACCACTTGTGACATTCATTTGAGATAAAAAATACATTCATATCTAAGTGTATGAAAACGTAGAGTTTGTGTATGTGTTTTTTAGGAATTTCTAAATCCTTGATTTTTTCGCACATCCGCATCTGCATCTGACATCCGCGGATGTGAGAATCAAATATTCGCATCCGCGGATGTCCAAAAAATGATATCTGCAACATCCCTGGTTCCGATCAATTAAGTCTTTTATTTTTATTATTTTGTTCTCTATAGGTATGTTCTATTGTATGTTGTATGTTCTCTATTCGAATGTATACAAAAAACCAATGATTTTTATACCACGTTTTCTTTAAATACACTTTTTTTCAAGAATGTTTTTAATTGAATTTATTTGTCTATTTATTTGTTTTGAGTAAGAGAAATCGGAGAGCGTGTATGATGTATGACAAACTGCATGAATGTGATGGAAGCAAGGAGTGTGTTTAACCATAAGGTGGTCCGGCGTTATGTTCTCTCTGCCTACCCGCAAGAAACGCGGCGTGAGAGGATAGATGGATATTTATTTATTCATTGCATATATTTTATTGGCTTGTTTATTTTCAGATATTTGTTATGTTCAATACAGACCTACATATAGACTCCTAATGAACAAGTATAAATATAATAAATAAATGAATCTTCATTAGCCTTAAATAATCAAGAGTTATAAAACAAGACCATTGTAGCGTGCTAAAAAGCGTACTTATTCCAAAAGTAACATCTAAAGGCTATATCCCACGGAAGGTGAATCCTGCTTCGTCCGTAGATTCGCATGCCGTGGGAAGGAGTGAGTCCGTGAATCTACAGACTTTTTCATAGCGATTTGTATGGCGGTACGTGATATCGCAGACGTGCACGGATCGTGGGAAATAGGTTGCCTGTGAATCCGCGGACACGCCTTGATGAATCCAGATGAATCCGTCTAATCCATAGCGTTTGGATAACTTGCAATACAAGTGTTGAATCCAATATACATATACGTAGATATTTCTTTAGGAAACATCCCAAACAGACAGTTTTTTCATTTTATTTCTTCTTTTCTATTTTAAAATGTATTTTAATTAAAATTAAACTTTTTTTCAATTATTTCAATGTTAATTTATAGTTTGATAATTACAAAATGTGTAATATAATTATATGTGTGTGTGTGTGAGGGTGTGTGTGTGTGTGTGTGTGTGTGTGTGTGTGTGTGTGTGTGTGTGTGTGTGTGTGTGTGTGTGTGTGTGTGTGTGTGTGTGTGTGTGTGTGTGTGTGTGTGTGTGTGTGTGTGTGTGTGTGTGTGTGTGTGTGTGTGTGTGTGTGTGTGTGTGTGTGTGTGTGTGTGTGTGTGTGTGTGTGTGTGTGTGTGTGTGTGTGTGTGTGTGTGTGTGTGTGTGTGTGTGTGTGTGTGTGTGTGTGTGTGTGTGTGTGTGTGTGTGTGTGTGTGTGTGTGTGTGTGTGTGTGTGTGTGTGTGTGTGTGTGTGTGTGTGTGTGTGTGTGTGTGTGTGTGTGTGTGTGTGTGTGTGTGTGTGTGTGTGTGTGTGTGTGTGTGTGTGTGTGTGTGTGTGTGTGTGTGTGTGTGTGTGTGTGTGTGTGTGTGTGTGTGTGTGTGTGTGTGTGTGTGTGTGTGTGTGTGTGTGTGTGTGTGTGTGTGTGTGTGTGTGTGTGTGTGTGTGTGTGTGTGTGTGTGTGTGTGTGTGTGTGTGTGTGTGTGTGTGTGTGTGTGTGTGTGTGTGTGTGTGTGTGTGTGTGTGTGTGTGTGTGTGTGTGTGTGTGTGTGTGTGTGTGTGTGTGTGTGTGTGTGTGTGTGTGTGTGTGTGTGTGTGTGTGTGTGTGTGTGTGTGTGTGTGTGTGTGTGAGGGTGTGTGTGTGTGTGTGTGAGGGTGTGTGTGTGTGTGTGTGTGTGTGTGTGTGTGTGTGTGTGTGTGTGTGTGTGTGTGTGTATGTGTGTGTGTGTGTGTGTGTGTGTGTGTGTGTGTGCGTGTGTGTGTTGATTCTCACAAAATAAAAAACGTTTTATTAAGAAATATAATTATGTATATATTTATGTACATATTAGCTTATTACGTTACTTCATTTTCTATAGTATAACTATTAAACGTAATACATATATATTCCATTTGTCGCCGCCCACAAGTTTTTTGTGTATATGAGTAAAAAGGCGTGTGGATGGAACGTTTGTCTTGGCTCGTTTACGTAACAGACCGTTGACGCCTTTTTACTCATGAACGCAAAAAACTCGTAGACGCTCGCAAGCGTGTGGCGGCGACATTAACTTTTACTTAAAGTATTATACCGAATCGGTAGGTATTACCTATATAATTGGCACCAGGAATGACGTCACAGTCTTTTCCCACGGCATTTAGGTTCAAAATCGCGTGACAATCGCATGATAAAATGGTAAAAATAGCGTTTTTTTAATTTTTTGAGGTTAATTTTGCGTCTATCAAAAAACTTTTACGGTTATTCCCTAGGTTTTAATGCATATTATCAGTACAAAAAAAAATTTTACTCAACGACTTTCAGGAAACGAGTTTCCGTCTTTCGGAAAAAAGATCAGAGGTGTTTTCCATTTTTTTTGAGAAATCTATACAAGATATAAAAAATCTTTTACGGTTATATACGGTTATATAAAGGTTCAATGCATCTACCCTATTTTGTTCCAAAGCATAATTAATAACGGTTGTCGAGATAGAAGGTCTCCCGTTTTTAGAAATTTTTGAAATGTCGGTATGCATACTCTTAACATTACTTACTGTAAATTAATACTGATTCAAAAGTTATTCATAGGTACAAAAATACATAATACAAGAATATGATACTAAATTGATAACATGTAGCTACCTACATTAACTGAAAATAACGTGTTGTAATTTTTGCTAGTCGGGTAATTTGTATATTTTTGTAACAATTTTACAATAAAAATAATTATTATTCGATATATTTTCGGATATATATTCACTAACAACGAGGGTTGTCAACCGTACTAGAGTATAATAATAATATTGAAAGTGAGTTTCAAGAAATATATGGATCGCAAAATACTATATATTTTTTTTTGGCAACATTAAAACTAAGAAACTATCAACCAAATCCGCTTCACTTGTAAAATTTAAACGCAGTTTAAGAATTATATCATTGCCTGCAGTTTTCGACTGACGAATGAGTGTGTAATTTACATTAATTTGAAAATTGAGAAAACCACACTTTTCTAGCAAATAAAAATATTATAAAATTCAAGCAGTTCATAAAATGACAGTCTTTATTTAAATAGATAAGTAGATATTTATTTATTTATTGCACATGGAACAGATACAGTCACAAAAACAAACATTGGCAGGTACATTAATACAAAAATATCAATACACAAGACCAATTACATCCGTTCACAATTAGCACACACGCAAAACAAATAGATTACATTACATAGTTAAAAATATATCTTATATCTATAAAACATGTATGGTAGGGAAGGAGGAAGCATGGGAAGAGGAAGAAGAAGAGGAAGAAAGGAGGGGATAATGAAGGAAGCAACAAAAAAAGAGTTAAGAACTGATATCAAGAACAATAAGATAATGTGTATGTTTTCTTTTATTTTCATAAAATTATCGAATTACACCCTGATACATATTTGTACACTTCATAACAAGCTTAAAAGCTTGTGTCGTGAAGTGGGGTATGTCGGCATCCAGGATCGAGCGCTTTAGCAACCAGGCTTCCGATAACTTTTTAAAATTACTTATTGATGCAGATGGAATAATCAGCTGAAAAAATGTTGACAACCCTACTTACATGTTTCAGCGCGTGTATACACAACGGTTTCCGAAGAAAAACCCATAGGAGTATTTACGATGATGTAGTATGAACCCCAAAAAACACAAAAACCCTTCAGAAATATGACGTACTTAATGTAGTTCTGGACAATTTACATCCAGACCTGCATTAAATTGTACCACAAATGTGTTATAGTTTTGTATTGTCTATGTGTTTATTGCTTTCATTCTTTTTTCTTGTGTTTATTGATTTATTGCATTTGATTTTGTGTTTGTAAACCTGACGATTCCAAGTGCCTTAAATATGGTCTACAGATGATTAAAAACCAATAAAAAATCCTCAAATAATAAAAGCTTAAACTTTTTAGTTGGATTTCAGTAGATGAATTATTTATAAAATGTTGAAATCATTGTCTATCCCATTTTAGATCCGCTTGCTTATTCGTATTTTTTAATCTATTCTAGTTCCTAATATAATTTACTCGAATACTAATCGATACAATTAATTTTATTTACAAAATTCAATTAGATTTGTGCTTTTATCCCTAAAAAAAATCCTGTGTGGCTTTTGTACGGCTTTTGTGGGGTTTATTGATTTTGAGCAATATGCTTATGGGTTTCGTACTGTTACAATATACAACGAGAGTGAAAGAGATGCAGACACCCGCATGATTCGAAAAATAAAAATCAAAATAAATAATGTATAAATTTAGATTCCCCAGTTGCCATAGAGTGGGGAACATTATATTTTCTTATTATTTATTGAATTAATTTTTCTGGAATTTTGTTACATCGAATTATAAGTCCATGTGGTGCATTTTATCAGTATGATGCCAATCTTTCAAATGTCTCCCTTCAAAAATTATGTACCTAATCTATTAGTCTAAATAACACACGAATGATAAAGAAATTATAATTTTATTTAAAATGAAAAAAAGTTTAAGGTACCAATCATTATATTTTTCTAATACCACGGACCTGAAACAGCACAATTTTTGCACTGTTACTGGGCCGGTATTCTTTTATTCTGATAATATCGACATTAATAATATTAAAAATAAATAAATAAATTATTTAATGGGTTCTCTAATTTCCAGTTATGGCAGACATTTTTTCCCGTACAAAATAAATATAATGTACACCCCGACACATAATGCGCCCGCTACACGCTCGCGAGTCACCGCGACTTTTTGGTGTTCATGAGTAAAAAGGGGTGCGGATGGATCGTTTGTCTTGACATGTACGTAACCGACCGTTGACGCCTTTTTACTCATGAACACCAAAAGGTCGTGGTGACTCGCGAGCGTTTAGCGGGCCCATAACGGGACTGAGAGAGATTAGCAGCTAATTTGAGAAAAACCGGTGTTGAAAAATAACGCGTGATACAAGATACAAAAACTCCGTGTGACAAACTTTAAAAAATATCACCCACAAACAAGTTTAATTAATGCCGCAGGCAATTCTTTCTTTTATTTTGTTTTTACTAAATTACAATTAATATTGGTGTAAAGACAATAATTTATTCTCGTACCTGATCGATCTAATTTTTAAACACAAAAACAGAATTAGTATATATTCAACAGTATGACAGAGATAATTATTATTATCTATTTATTATATTATATATTTATTTATTTATTGCTTCAACGGACTCAAGATATTTTCAAAATTTACAACGTTAAAGTTAAAAAGTTAAAAATATTAATACAATGAATTATTATATTATTATAAAAATAGGGAACTATTTCCCCATACCCCGTGCACGAAATCATCCATCCGGAAGGGATTAATCCAGATTCGCGTACGAATCCGGATTCACTTGTCGTGGGAAGGCACCCTTACAGTCAAATATTATAGACTGATAAGTGCTTTTTGCAGAACACTCGAAATTTCGCATCTGCTACGCAAATAATGACCCTTATTTACTAAATAGTTGATTACAAAATATATTGTACTACGAGTACTTATTAAAAAGATATGCGAATCCTTGATAGCAGAAGAATCTGATCAATCGAAAATCTTGTATCATTGTAACACATCGAACATCGCAATCATTATTACTTTTAATAAAATCGAGTATCGGAAAACGCAATTTCTCTAAAAATACATTTTGGTCAATATTATGTCTGTAAACATTTTGTCGTGGGGACATTTTGTCGTGGGGACATTTTGTCGTGGGGACATTTTGTCGTGGAGACATTTTGTCTTGTAAACATTTTGTCGGGAGACATTTTGTCTGTGGACATTTTGTCGTGTGAACATTTTGTCCGGAGACATTCTGTCGGGAGACATTTTGTCTGTAGACCATATGTCGTGTCACCAATGCGTATAGCTGCATTCATAAATTTTAAATGGAGTATGTTCTGTATATTAGGCAGGTATTCCTGCTTATTGTACCTAAACATTGTGATTTCGATTATATTATGTATCCGGACGCTTGTAAAAGCAGTGCTTAGTTGTATCTTCTTTCATTTGTATATTTTGTATGTAATGCATGTGACATCTACGTGCAATATGTGCGTAGATCTGGATGAGTGTTTCTCAAATGTTTTATGGAGTTTAATAATGGAGTTCTACAAAACAAACTTTAAATCAATTAATAGGTATAATATATCCGATTTTTTTCATTTAATTATGATGCCTCCACGATCACCTACTCAATTCACTGGCGTATGTAAGATGAACATCTGGATGAGTAGCGTTGTAGAGCAATTTATTAGTGTGATTTCTAGAATGATTTTGTCACATGATACACTAATTTCATTTATACTCAAATATTTTCTCATGTTAGCATTACTTAGTAAAAAGACGGGTCTTACTTGTTTTCAGTATATGCGGCAGATAATATGTGGATGGTGTGTTATTATAAAATAAATTTATTCCAATTGTATTGTTACAGTTTCTCGAGTTTTCTGTGCACATTAAAATAGTAGAATGAAATAAGAAACAGTCGAGATGAGTTACGGTTACGATAACCCTAACATGATCTTACGTCTAATACTCGTACTTTTACATTTGTCCCAGTTACCTACTGAGGCTTGTACTGTGTTTGTTATTGAATGGAGGTTAATAACCCAATTTTCATATCAAACACATGGTATTACGTCTACTCAATGTTTACCTACTCTTCCGACTCGTTGTTTTCGTCTCATTGTTAAGAGTGTTTTGTTTAGGTTATTGTTGCAGTTACTAGGTATTTATTAGAAACATCTACCATGACCTAATATGCTTTCAACTTTTCATTTCCAGTAATGTACCTACGATTAGTAGTTGACATCTCTATTAGGCTCCATTACGTTAGTATAGCAGAGTTTTTTAAACCTGGTAATTGAACACATTGCAAAACAACAATGTCAACCCTCCCGGGGTGCTTGGGTTTCTGCATTCCGATGGCGTCTCCCACCAAGAATCGGCAGATTCAAAATTTCAAAAAGATATGAGATCTACTCGTAAAGCTCTTTCGTTAGATATCAAACACGGCGGTATGCGGTGACTGGAACCTCTCGATCGCTCGGTGTCTACCGAGGCTTGAGTTGGACAACATCTGGCTTACGATCAGGATTTCTTTTCCAACGTCCTTTCATACGATACCAAACATTACATTTTCCTTACATCTTTTTTGTGTCTGGCGTAGGCTGATCCCCTTATACCAGCTACCAGCTACATATAAATATGCTGACTGGGGGCGACTAAATGACCTTATGTGATTTTAGTTAATATTATATTTTTAAAAATTACTCAAATGTTATCATGTTTTGAGAAATAAATAGAATTAAAAAAAATGAAATTGGTACCGAATTGTATCGTCACCGAGTTTATGTACTATGTTTGTAAAGTTTCAGCTCTCTAAGCAGTCAGCAAGTGGTTGAAAATCGGTCACAAGATTTGCGCACAGACAAAAACAAACAATCTAGTAAGAAATAAACACAAAAAAGTACTGACCTTGTCGTTTCGTCTGAAAACAGCGGTATGGTGAGAGTGGGTCGCGAGGTATTTAATATGAAGAAATATAGAGACATTACTCTACGCTCTACAATTTACATACGAAATACTAACTTATTGATGGTCGAAACAATAATTCGATTTTCAATACAATTGCTATTATTAAGTTTGGCGAAACCAGAAATAAATCAATCTGACCTCCAGTACTGTGCGAAGCGCACAGCACATGGAGATGCGTCAAATATATCCTCCATAGAACTTACATGTGACACTCTCACAGCTGTGGCATGGTCTGTGGTGCACCTCAGTCTCACGCGCCGGATTCGTCCTGTAAAAAGTTCCACCAGTTCCATCAAGCGGTAGTTCCCAACCCCACACCTCAGTCGGTTCAGAGTAACCCATGGCCGCATCATTTTATTGTGTTACAATTTACCTTGTCAATTTACCTTTTACCTACAAAATTGGTTCCTAGCGTATTATAAAATTATTTCTATAATAGGTGGCTACTCGCCTACTACTGTATTTAATACTTTTATCTATATTTTAATGGTACATAGGTGATGATAGATAGGTACAAGTACATGTCAAAATGTTATCACTTTTATTATTTGTATGCAGTATTATAATACATATTATTGTTATCCATATTCTCTCTTCAATTCGACCTATTCTACGTCTTACATTGTTATTTCTGTTCCATTCGGCAAAGCTAAAAAGTGACTCGTTATTAATTTATGTTGCCGTCTATTAGTAAGTACTAACTTTTTACTTATTATTTTGATTGCTTGATGCCTTTGTAATCGAGATATCAACGTGTGTTTCATTAAAACTATTATTTATATGAAGATGTTCTGTGATACGAATTATATTTTTGTTGGTTAAGACAATGTAGGGAGTTTTAAAAAAATGTACCTGCCTATTGGTAATAATATCTTGGTTTCAGGTTGCATTTTATTTATTAAACTAGCTGTATTTCCCGTGCTTCGCAACGGCTAAAATTGTGTACGGGTGGTGAAGTTACATCGTCTTAGAATTAAATACCTAATGCAATAAATTTTTGGCATATAGGAAGGAATATATTTGTTTTACCTAGTAAATTTTTTTTTTTTGTATATAGGATTCTGCTCAATTCAAATTTCACAAAAAGATAGTAAAAAAAAAGAAGAAGAAAGCGTTGGGTATGGAGTGGGATCGAACTCGTACCCTCGCATCGCATAACACTCAATTTAAGTTAAGTACGCTAGCCCCTACACCACGCGAGTCAAAACAGACGACGACAGAAAGCGCCGCGGAGCAAATGTCAAAACTATTTTTTAATTATTATAGACATATTTTTAGTCATACAGAAGTATTTGTAGAGCAAAAACATTGTATAAAAATAATCCTTTAATGTATATCCTAGTTCTAGATTATGTAACGACGCAAACAAATTTAAAAACCATATTAATGGGACTACTTTAAATGGCTTCTTTCATTTTCATACTAACTTGATAGAATTCAGTATCTTGGGAAAATTGATAATTTTACCAAACCACGATACAAATCATATATTTTAATAGCCTATGTTGAAGCCGAGATTCCATTTGTAAGTTTATTTAATAGATGGATGTCTAAAATCGTCTGGTATTAATGTTTACTCCGGACGCGAATCGTCATTTTTTTCAGATTCTTTCCCAGGTCATTTATCATTCATAGATGGCGGTAGTGATGTTTTATAAAATCAGAAATGAAATAAAAAATCATTATAAATCAATAATTCCCTTTGTTGCACATATTTTTATCCAAAATATCAATACAATCTCGTGCAAAGTCAGTGGCGTATACGAATATCTACTTTTTGTATTGTACGTATATAATTAAAACAAAATTAAATTAGGTGCAATGCGAAATGTTTTTTGTAAACAGTATATATACAATTTTCAAAATAACGTTCCGATGTGATTGTGACGGCGTTTTGTCAAATACTCAACGCTGCCGAAAATCCACAATTATTAAGGAGATTCAGTAATTATGTTTGTTGTGCACAAATTAATTTTAACGAAAATGTAAAAAAAAAACTATTTGTAGATAAATTTTGACTAGGTATAAAACGTTTTTGTGTGTTTGAAATATATTTAATATGAATATGAATTTAATAAATATATGAAATATATTTCTACAGAATAACTACTCTAAATACAATTTAAAACAAAATAAAACTAGTGTTAGATTATGATAGTGATAGATTTATGTTTTGATTTCAATCTTCCCTTAACATAATATATACTTAGTGATGTTTGGCCAATTTATAATTATAATTTTAGCGCTAGTTCGAACCATGATCATTCAAGTTTGTGTATAAATTAGATAATAGGCTCTTAAGATAGTGGTAGATGATTCGTTTACTTACCTATCTATTAAGTATAGTGTTTTCATATAGCATTATGTGTATAGTCGGTGTGTATGTCCATGTATAATTGTGCATTACGATGATGCCGTGTATATTTTATACTTTACACCTTGTATGTATTATAATATGTATAATATGTATTATTTAATATCACAAGCCATAGTATAAATAATTTACATAGCTATCTTAATCACAAGTATCTACTCATCTATATATAAACTTCTTTCTATATCTAACCCACATTTTGTCTATGGATTTTCGACTTTAGATCATTTGGCTGCGGTTCAAGATTATTTCTGAGCTAGAGTAACTTTACTGGTCACATTGTCTCCTGACACATCCACTGCAAGGGTTGATATTTAGAGATAATCTTATTATGTTTGATCTCTAAATTTCTCTGAAATATCCTCAATTTTTTATTTGGTAAAGGAACAATAGGATCTCCGGTTGTAAAATAAGTTCTCTACACTTTGTAAAATATTTTTAGTCTGGTGTTTACAAAAGGAGAATGTTTGCGCATTTTTTTGCGATTTGGGGATTTTTTTGATTTGGGGAGGTAATGTCGACTACGTTATTTTAGTGGGGAGCCACAGGCTTCCAAACACTGCTTTGATGGCTGTTTCATTTCTAGAGTGTAATGATGGACCCACATAACATCCATAACAAAAAATCGGTGCACAAAATTAATTGGATCCTTCTTGAAACGGCCCAAACATTGTTAAGAAATTCGTTTTGCATTTGTAGTATTCTACAAATGCGGCAGCCGATTTGTGCGAAGCTTTTTTATAATTAATAATTGACTTTCAGTAAGTGTAACTTTTTCTTCTGTACGACCTCAGCTATCTCATACACCTTTAATCGCCCATCGTTCAATACCATATTCCGCACCTGCAGTCCTGCACACCATTTTTCCTTGTGATAGCAATTTTCGGCTGTTCTTCGTTCACAAGCATGCTTGGATTCGGTTGCCCATTTTTACACTATGGAAATAAAGGAGGCGATTCCTAGTTATTAACTTTGAAATGATTTGCCGTTGGAGATAAACTGTCCAAAATGAAAAATTTGTAACAGCACAATAATCCAGTTTATTCGTTTCAACAAAACATATGCAACTCTGTACTTCCAATTGCCGTGTAATGATAACCATTTGACAGATCAAGCTGAAACTTGTCATACCTTCTTTTTAGACATGCATCGTAACAATAAAGAAAAATATGGGTAACAATACTATTTCCCACTTAGGACGAGAGTTTTTCACTCCCCCCTCGTATTATAGCAAAAAACGGTCGTACTCACAAATTACGTACGCAATGTAGGTATTAGACCGTTAAGAATCAAATGTGAAGCCATGTGGAATGTATTTTACTACTATTTGATAATTATTGTCATCTCTTTACTTCTAGTGGAGGAGATAGACCAATACTTGACGTATGTTGGAGGTCCAGCTGGCGCCCTCGCCCTAACGGGGGTAGCCGCCGCATCAGCCTTCTACCTCGCCTCCAGACCCTCTCCGGAACAGCCTTTGGTACCTCTCGACCAACAGAGTCATTTAATGCCGGTAAGCTATTTAATTAATTAATATTTTAATTGAAAGGATTGTTATGACTCTCTTGAAAATATTGAATTTAATAAATTGTTCAAAGAGTATGCAAATTAATAATATTAGAAAATGTTATGTACTTACCTAATATCACTGCTTGTAGATATCATTGACATTATTGACAATATCTGCTTACATTGTACCTATCTTATTTGTTGTTGTCGCTTGAATGTATTTGTGTTAGGACTGTTCAATTAGGTGTGTTGATTAATAATAATTTAATTACGTACGTATAGCTAATCAGCTATTAGATGATTGAATGAAGTTCGCTGAGCACGAACAAACTTGGGTGTCGCAACATATTTATTATGTACATAGTAGGTACATGGTTAGTGCAGCTGCTTGGAGTGCCATGACTTCTAATCTGGAGGTGCCGGGTACTGCACATATCACTGCACACCACGAAAGTAATTACGTTAATGTTAAAATGGTATTGTACTAGAACCCATCATTTGTGTATTTAATTCTAGCTTTTGTCCTCGGGTGGCCTGCGCCTAGATTTAAGGTTTGATGCAACCTCTATTGCATATACATTATTCTCATTTATTAAATAAAAATATTTTTAGGTATATTTTGATTTATCTATATATTTATTTATATTAGATATTGATTTATCCATTTATAAGTAAATATACTCAAGAATTCGTCGTGTTGTTAGTTCCATTTGAAAATTACTATTTCTGCACTGAATTAGTTGGGTTGAATGTTTCGGACGATCTGCCAAGTTTAGCTGGTCCATCTTACTACTCAACGTGACTGTAGTAGTCACAGTATCCCTCGCTACTAGACGCGACAACATCACATCACGGGATCAACTTAACATTCCCGTTTGCTCGTATTATTAAATCGCGACCCCTTTCGCATCATATTTTCGTGTCTTTAAAATCGTTTACACCTTGTAAATTCGACATCACAGTCAACTCGGTAGTCAGTTGTAAGAGGTGAATTTCCAATTTAGTGTGTACTGAGAGTTATAATCATTAAATAATGAGTTTGTATTTGGTTTAGTGATGGCAGATTTGTTAATAGGAATATAGTAATATGCATGTAACTTGTGGATATTTAATGACATTATTTTAATACTGTTTTGGTGTCATTGTATGTGAACCGTTACATAATTAAACAAGAGTTCATGATAGTGAGTCAGCGTTGTGTTTAACAAATTCAGTTGCCTGAAATGAGGCATAAGTGAAATGGAACTTCATTTATTTTTTACGTGTAAAGTCTGATTAGAGAAAGTGGTTGGATTGTGAATTAAAACAATGCCGTGTTGCGCTTGTTGTAAGTCGGTGCCTCCCATAAGGCCGCCGATAGACCTCAATAGTCAAACAGATGTGATAAAAGTAAGTTAATTTTTACTCAAGTCTCGCTTCTTATCAACTATCTTATTCCCACAATACGATAGAGTATCTAAAATCTTGTGCATGTGCGAGTAATACGAATCTCTAGGTTTGCATATAACCAACAATGTGTTACATTTTATATTATAGATTGAAATCATTCCACATTACCTATATGATTATTATATCTAACATTGGCATTGGTTTAATGACATTGTTAGAATCAATAGATGTAGTTATTATTTCCCATTGCACTGTTATCAGTAATACTAATTACAACAACAGGGCGCACATGTAATATAAGGTGTATGTATCTGTTTGTAACATCATCGGATCACCTATTTAAATATATCGCAGTAAAGGTGGGCACTTGCATGTAACGCTATCACATTATTATACTTACACTAGTTTAATATGCATAAAATACACTTACATATTGTACGTACATACTGTGTATTTATTGACACGGGGTAAAAACATTTTTTTTTAAGATCTGGGCTTGCATACGGTAAGGTAAAAGCTTGGAACGAGATTCGAACCCGTCACCTCTGGAATACCGCGCTCCAACATTATGATTATAAACTTAAATTTGTACATTTGCACGAGAAGACGATTCCCATCGAGTTACATTTTAATTTTGGATGATAAAATAATAGGTACAATCGGACATAATGCAGTGAAAATGTTAGCTACGACTTCTCTTCATATTTTTCGGGATACTCTATTGATAATAAGTATTAAATACTCATCCCTTTTAGGGTAGGCTGGTAGTACATTACAGCACTCTTGAAAAAGATCTTGTATGCTATATATAGATAGGGTGTCAGAAAAAGTACAGCCATGATGGAGCATCCTTGGGTCTACCCAAATACTCCCATGTTCCGCAATTTTTAGTTTTCGAGTTATGATTTTTATTCGTATTTTTTCGTCAAACCTGATTTACAAGAAATTATTGGTCACAGAGGCATGAATTATTTGGGTACATGCTTGAGTTTTTTTTTTATTAAATAAGTGAATAATAAACCTTTCTAATACAAAAACAATTGTGGGCCTTGAATCACAAAATTTGTTACAACAACTTACTCTAATCCATTTACCATCCATTAACCCTCTCACTACCACTGTCCCTGCTTGAGGACACGAAGATAAAATAAATAAAATCCATGTGAAGCAAATTCTCATCCATGGTAAACTTATTATAGAATGTTTATTGTCTATGACTAAATATGTTTTACCAGTAAATAGCTACCAGTGTCCTCCGTGAAGGGCATGGGGTGAAGTCCTAAACGAAAAAAACGTAAATATTTTTTTCTTAATTCATATAAAAAGATATAGATATTAAATCCATTGTCAAAAAAATCTATAACCCTTGTATCATATTCTGGTAGTGAGAGGGTTAAAAAAATCACTAAAAAAAGTTGGCCCAATCTTTTTAGAAAAGTTGCGAACTTCATAAACTATGTATTTACTCTGTACACTACAGCATCATCCTTAAAAAATGCTCCTTCTCTGGACTTCCGTGTGATAGTACCTGTTGGGACACCATGTATAATTGTGTTGTTAGTTTCAGTGTTGTTTGTAGTTTCGTGTAATAATTTAATGTCGTTTTGAGGGTTCAAAGAAATAGTAATTCAATCATTCGCAATTTGTTTTACGAGTTTCGTGCTGGAATAGATTCAAGGGCATTTGTAATATAAAAAAATGTGCCTGCCTAGTCTGTAATCATTGCACGCGGATACTTTAGTATTTTTCCTGACAATTTATTATTTTTGTTGTTTTTTCGATAAATTCATGCGGACTACAGATGTTATTTTATACGATAAATATAATAAAAAAATATAATATTTTATTGTGTTTATCATTTAAAGTTGTTTGTTAAAAATTCACAATTCACATAGAGCACTGAATACATGATAAAAATTTACAGTAATACACAAAACAGTCTTCGGGCAAAATCTTATTCAAAACATGCAATACTTATAAAACTAATTACATAGATGAATTACTGCAAAACCAAGAATCAAGAATGTATCACTTGATTTTGACGAAAGTATGTAAGTAAATATCATCGTAGCAAATGTTAAGTTGCCAAATTTTGTAATCACAATGTTTCACTTAACAAATTAATTCATCTCCACCCAATTAAAATTGTAAAATATTAGGTTCCTATATAACCATTTCTACGGTATGCCTCACACGTATCAGAAATGTTTATATTGTCATTTTAATATTTTATGGTCACTTGAAGCCAAAGCAATTTAATGACAGATTCCCAAACACAAAATACTATGTTTTGTAATAGTAATTATTGAAAGTTAATCCTTTTTGGAAAGTTGCCATTTCGATTCAATCATATGGTTGACTAGCCGACAGTGTGATGTGTTTGTTATCAAATACCAATAAACTATTTAAATTGATGTTAAATTTCTTTTCCGCAATCCGTTGGCTACTTATTTATTATCATATGACATAAGTGCCCACCTACGCTTTTTATTAAGATCATCATTGTTTCTACTTCATATTAATCAATGGTTTTCTTCTTCAATACATTTCATAGTATTTGTTTCCCTCATAGTATCTAGATCTAGACTCAAGAGTTATTCTCCGTGGTTATGAATGAGCCACAATAATAACTTTGATATCCTGGGTCCCAGCCAACTAAACCATTGTCCGGAACATTAACGACGTAGATATAGTAAAACGATTGTCTAAGTTCTTGTCTGATCTTCATCTTGCATTCTCTGAGTCTTTAATTACTTAATCTCTTACTCCTACCGTCACATAATGTACTTGCATATTAAATAATGCGTTTCATGTATATTCGCCTCACATTAGAATACAGAAATACCTACGTTATATTTGCACATAGTAAGATGCCGCCACCACGAGAGAGCTTGTCGCAATCTGCGATTTTTTCCAGTTGTATAGGGTTATAAATTGCGTACCTAATGAATTTATAGGTACACATAAATCTATTCGTACGTTCTCGTACCCAAATTGCAGAGTCGAGTGTTCTCTATAGAAACGTTAATGGAAGAAGTAGGAGTCATTTTAATAGCACGATAATATGACGTGTTTGTCACAGGATTAAATTGAAGTTAGGTGGATATATTGATTACCTATGTAGGTGTTAATTTTTACAAAGATGTTGAGGACACGGTTAGCTTTTTATGTTGGTCTTTGAGTTTGGTTATTACGATGAAACGCCGGAAATCTCGGAATATGAAACAATAATGTACTGTTTGGGTTTCTAAGAAATTAACGCAGTAAAGTAAGTAAGTACCTAATTAAATGTCAACGTTTTAGAATTTCATAATGTTCTGTATCCCATAAATTTTACGATTCTGGACGAAGCTGTAGCGAATACATGAATACATTAACCCTGTCTTCTCCTACACGTAGTTACATTATTTATAGGAATCTTTAGTGGTGTTACATACATGTATACCTCAAACACTGTATTAGAATTATTAAATATGATTTGTTGATAATGTTATGTTTGTGTTAGGATAATTTCATGAAAATAACATTATACCTACATTATCTTGATGATGATGATTCGTCGCTCCTCTCAATAGGGAGGCAGTTTCTTCATCACTGAAACAGCAACGATATCAATATCATCAATATACGAAATGACAAAGTAAACAGAATATAATATGTACCTACTTTATACAATATCTGGAGTTCTGAACGTAAATTTTGCTTACCTAACTGTTCAAGTTTCATAATTATATTTACAAACACACCTACTTGTTGTAAGAATTATTTTCATTCAAGTATTTCAGAATATTTCTTAAGGCTAGGGACCCAACTATGACGAAAAATGATAAAATGTAAAAAATAGCGTTTTTTTACTTGGGGGGTGGGGGGTAGTTCGAGTGGACTGCCGAATTATAAAAAAAAAACTTTTTTGGGGTTAAGTTCGTTTCATTCAAAAAATCTTTTACGGTCATTCCCTAGATTTTTATGCATATTATCAATACAAAATAAATATTCTCTGCGACTTGCTATGTGTGGAAACGATCAGATGCATCCTTTCAGAAAGATTACGGTCATTCCCTACATTGTTCAAAGTATCTACCAATATTTTTTTATATTTTGTTGTTATGGGCCGAATATGGATTTGGCCGACTAGACGACTAGTCGGCACTTTAATGGCCGATTACTCCGACCGACAAAAATGGTCGGCATCTTTGGCCGGATAGTCGGCTTTCCCGATTAGTCGGTACATCGTTGTCGAGATCTAGGGTCTCCTGATTTTTGAAATTTCAAGATGCCTACTCTTAATACATATGTTCAATCCGCGAATACACAAACTCTAGTATTACTACTTTCGTCTAGGAAAGGTAGGAAATTAACTCGTATTTTTGTCATGCTGCTTCTTGTTATCGTGTGTTTGTCATCAACGCCGCATTCTCACATGGCGCCCTTCTACAATTTTCCGTGTCATCGAGCGTTACGTGGATCTATTTATATATAATCTCCATTCGTGAGATATTTAGTATGCGAGATGAAATATTTGAAGGTTATGCCGTATGCGTGACATGGAAATTTAGAGTAATTAGGCATTAGTATAATTTGCCAAATATCACAATAGGCATAGCGTTTTTAAAGGCTATTAAGCACGCGTTATTAAGATAATCTTGTAGGCTTTCAGGGATGCCTTGTAGGGATGCTAGTACCATCTTCACACACAGCCGATGGACGCATAATTAATATAGTCTACATTCCTATTTCATTCAGATTGAGGGTTGGATTTAGAAAAACAGGTGTGGAAAGAATGAATATATGTTCTGCGATGTAGATAGTGTAGAGACAGTTTGATTGAATCCTTATTTTAAATGGTAATACGTTGTGAATGAAACGTTATGGTCGACTACTTAGTGGGGGATATCCGAGTATAATTAGGGAGACATTATAGATCTCGGGGAAACCCCTCTACAGTGGTCATGTTAACGTAACATGTTTTTCTGTAAAGTAGCGATCTACTTAATAGCATTTTATGATTATTAAATTAAATAGTTTTGTGGTCTCTTTATTTGCCAACTCTCCCATCCGATAGATACATTGTTATTTTATTTCGTCCTTGCCCGATGCATCTATTTGAATTCATTGTCACTATATTATTATGTACTACGATCATTCTATAAATACCGCAAATAACTTTATTGGAACTAGAGAGAGTTCATTGTTATTTTAGATCTCCACCGTCACGTCACGTGAACTCCCACAGCTCCCACACATTATCTTATATTCCGTAATATTACGACGCTGACGACATAACGCATTGGTCCAATCTAAGTACAATCTATCGCCATCGCCTCATTGTATGCAGAATCGCCAACATAATCTCTTCACACCTTTAGTTTTCTCCTCTGTAAACACATTCATTTTTTTTTTTTTTATTTATTTAAACTTAAAGTAAACAACAAACACATATAAATATACAAAATGGACATAGTACAGATTATAAAACGTTGTTTACTAGGGCGAACTTATCGCAGAACTGCGATTTCTTCCAGTTAACCCCAGGACAAAACAGAAAAAAAAAGGAGTTGAACAAAAATATAGGAAAAAACAGAAAAAATTGAATAAAAAAAAGAAATTGAATAAAAAAAATATACAAAGTAGAAAATATATACATACATACATATGTGAGATAAAAAACAAATAAAAACGGAATAAAAAAAAAATAATAAACAAGATACAGAATGCATATATACATAAAAACACATACAGTTGAAACTACAATAATTAGTCCTACGATTCGGATTCAGATGCCGCATTCGACGCCAACATGCGATTTCTCACCGCTCTCTTAAAGGAGTGCACTGACTCCGCAGTGCGAATGGTAGAGGGAAGACTATTCCAACAACGAGCACCATCCACCATGAAGGAGTGAGTAAGAAAGGCTGATCTATGGATAGGTATTGCAAGAAGACGCTCGCTGTTGGACCTCAATGGAAGTCCGTGACTCGCTAAATATTCGAAATTTTCTTTAAGATAATAGGGAGAAGACGTTGAATAGAGAGAATTGTGCACATGAGATAGCGTATGAAGTTCACGTCTTTGGCGTATAGTTAACCACTTCAGACTGTTTCGGAAAGCTGTTATTCGATCGGATCGGCGCAGATTAAAAATGAAGCGAATACCTACGTTTTGCAGCCTTTCAAGTTTGCTAACTAAGTCTTGGTTTAGGTCTATAAAGACAGTATCGGCGTAATCTATGAGAGGCAGTAACAATGATTGGACCAATTGGGTTTTCACTTTAATGGGAAGAAATTTCTGGAGTATTTTTAGGGTATGCAGTGTGAAGAAAAATTTCTTCCTGATAGAATTGACGTGTTGCTGCCAGGAAAGAGTTTGATCCATGATCACACCGAGGTTTTTAGCTGTTTTTGAATAGGGGATAACTTTGGAGTTCATTACAGTCTGAGGAATCGTAGCATTCCCCAACCTGGAAATATAGTAAGGACTGCCTATGAACATGGTCTGAGACTTAGTGGGGTTAAGGATCAGCCCAACACGTGCGGCCCAATCTGAGATCAGACGCAAACATCGGGATGTATTCTCAACTGCAGTGGAAATATTTTCCAGTCTGAAGTGTGTATATATCTGGAGATCGTCGGCGTATAAATGAAAGTGACAGGGCAACAGACGTGTTACTGGATTTATGAAAATCGAAAAGAGTAGAGGCGATAAAATTCCCCCCTGGGGAACCCCGGCCTCCAACTTTAACCACTCCAAGAGGACACCGCTCTGCATGCGCACAGACTGGTAGCGTTCTTTTAGGTAAGATGAAAACCATGTGGCACAGGCCTGGGAAACATTTAGTGACTCTAATATGGCAATTAGTATGTCAAAATCTACGGAATTAAATGCACTACTAAAATCTAGCAATGTCAGCTGGGTCAGTTCTTGTTTCTCCATGGCAATTCTGATATCGTCAGTTATTTTAATTAAAGCAGTTGTTGTGCTATGGCCTTCCCGAAAACCGGACTGGTAATTGCTCAAAAGTTGATTTTGGTTAATAAATCGATTGAGTTGTATGTGAGCTAGTTTTTCCAGAACTTTAGAAAAAAAGGGAAGGATTGAAATCGGACGATAGTCAGATGGGACCGCAGCTGGGTTCTTTTTTGGTAGTGGGATCACATGTGCTTTTTTCCATTCACTGGGGAATACGTTATTGCTAAATGAGAAATTTATTATGTGAGTCAGATGGGGCAAGACAATGTTTAAAAAGAATGATAAAAAACCTATACTAACGCCGTCGCTACCCACCGCTCTCGATTTGATCGAGGCAATGGCCAGCTTGACGTCGTCGTTAGTAACAGAAGAGAAATTAAACGAGGCACATGATATGCGAGGCAAAGCCTGAATATTTTGAAGAGTAGCACACCTTACGGCGTCATCCAGGGCAGCAGGAGGTGAGGCAAAGTGAGTATTCATGGTATTGGGATCCAGATTTATGTCACCATGTGACTTTTCTCCCCTTGTGACTCCCAGCGAGCCTAGGCGTTTCCAAGTTTGATCCTGAGTACAATTCAAAAAGAGACCTTGAGTATATTCGATTCTAGCGTTCCTGCACTTTCTTGTGCAGGAACGCTAGAATTTGAGTGGTATTTTTTTTAATATTCCTTCTATTTACTTTTCATGTGAACAAACTGTTTACATCAATAATAATAAACAAAAGTGGGTATAATTGCGCATGGGTGTGCGAAAACACTAATGAAGCAAAAAATTGTGAAAACCTAAACACATGGGTAATTCTTCAGGTTATCACCTCTGAGCACATAATAAATTTATTTTAATATGGGAATAGGTCCAAATCCTTTTTAAAAACTACAGATGAAATTATAATTAAATTTTGAGTGGTATTTTTTTTAAAGGATTTGGGGAGTTTGCATTCTTACCAAACCCAAATACCTACTTTCCTGCACACTTTGCACCAAACTAAAGGCCTGTATCGCAAAGTTTGGAATACATCGCCAGCGTGGGTTTTTTTTCATTTTCTACAATTTTTAGTAGTCAATAAATTAAAAGATACAATATTTTTCTAGATTTTATTCTGTCTGGGGGCTTTAAATTTAAATTTGAAATAAAATAAAATAAAAAATGTTTTAATTATACACTTACTTTGTGAACTACTTATATTCTTTAATAATAAATTGAATTGAATGAAATAAATGTTTTTTTTTTATACATATTACCTAGATTGATTCCGATATTTTTAGTATTTTATAATGTTGAAACATATAAAATGTCAGATAAGTACCTACATAACATTATTATTCTTTAGTATTAGCAATAATGAGGACAGCTAAAGTGTGATATTATTTTGTCTACAGTTCTACACAAAACTATCATAATTTACAAAACATAGCACCCAGTCACCTCCAACATATTCAAGAAAATATTGTATCATTGCTCTAATAATAATTTGCAAGAATATACATACAAATGGTAAGATTACTGCATTATACACCAATCAGTAGATAATTCAGTTACTTTCAATTCCATGTCATCTTTATTAAAAAATAATCTTGAAATTATTTTTAGAGTACACAATGGCGAATAATGAACTGTAGGGACAGAAATGTCTCAAATTTATCTACAGTAGTTGTTGTAAAATAGAAAAACTACTTAGGTAATGTAGGCAACTAATTAGTGTTCTGAGAATGTATTCTAAAAGTTGTACAATATGTGAGTTATAATGTATTCATTTCCAGTGTCTATCTCTATGTATGTATATACTCGTACCCTCTCTATTCTACTTTGTAAGAGTCACTCTGTTGGCAAAGATTCAACTGTATAACACGTTTGTAACATTTTCAAATTAATAAACTGGATACAAATTTATGTTATTATGTTTGTGGGACTGTTCATGACTTTATAAAAATGTTTTCTAGAATATTCTACGTTCTATCTATTTATCCCCCCGCGTCCCTTGCAGAGAGTGTGACAGAAAGCTATACTATCCTTACACAGACTATTGCTTCCGTCACATTCATGCAATTTCACAATCGAAACTCATGTTGAAATGAAATGTCTTATGGAAGTTTTACATACACTTGACTCTTGACTCAGGACACTCGAATTTTTTTAAAAAAAGTGGGGCAAAAGTTCTGAAACCCGGAGCTCTCCATGGGGAACTCCATGGTGTAGAATCCAATAATCAATTGTAAACTATGAACAGTTGCAGCCAGCGGAACATACTTGTTGCTTTTTTCAATAACCACAGTATGTATGTGTTGATTGTTTTCCACTATGTGTGTACTGTGTTTATCACATTGTATCACACCACCTATGGATGAATGTACTGAATATGAGATGTCGTTATTTGACAGTGACATAGCGGAGTGGTATGTGTAGTAACTATGCAGGGTTATGCAGGAACTAAGATTATGTTGCATCTATTGGACTTACTTGAGACTTGATTAATTGATGTATGTAGACTTTACAGGAAGTTCAGTGTTTCATCACATGCCAGTTGTAGCGAATCAATATTATAATTGATTGAATGTATTATAAAATATAGCTATAATCTGGATCACATCCAACAGCATTCATAGTATTTAGATGCATCATCAAAATACGTTAAATGTTTCAACTTATGGGCATCTGAGAGATAAGTGATATTCAAATGATTAATAATGAATTTTTATGTTTTTTCAGGGGACTGAGATGATCAGAGTATCCAAGTTTTACAAGGAAGCAAAAAATGGTAAATTTGTAAGCTGCTTTAATGAAGACACAAAGACTCTCTTCCAGACCTTCAGAAGAGGTGCTAAAGAATCAAGTAAGTAAATAACTCGGTGTATGTAATAATCATTGTCTTTACTGGAAGCAGAGAATTTCATATTCAGTAGTACATTCTCACTTTCCATCTCTTACAGATGTGACCAATTCCACATAATTTCAGAGCATTGATATAATATAGGCATTAGGCATGTTAAGCTAGTGATTATTATTTATATATTATAGTGAATGTATGTACATCCTACAGGTACACATTCCATGGAGGAATGTAATTGTTATTTTATTTCCCTTTTCTTATACTTGGTTAACTAGACTTTTGATTCTGTTCCAGATAATGGACCATGTATAGGGTGGAGGGAAGGTCCTAACAAACCATATGTTTGGGCTAACTACAACGAAACATTACTCAGAGCAAAGAACTTTGGTTCTGGCCTTGTTGCGCATGGATTAGTTCCTGGACCAAATACATTTGTAGGTTAGTACAGAATCTCACTCACTCGTGTACAATTTATAAAACATCTAATTATTCTCTTCTATTGGAGAAGTAGACAAACGTCCCAATTCTTTTTCTTGCTGGATATTAATTCTATTGAACCATTATGTGTATATTATATATAGGGATATTATAATATAATGTTAGTTTTTCTGTTCGTTTGGCGATCAAAATGTGATATCTATGTTTCATATGGTGTACCTGGCACCTCATAAAAATAGCTATGCTTATGAAGAAATTTGTAATATTTATAATATTGAGTGGAGTTTAATTATTGTTTGTATAATACGGCAATGGCAATTCTTGTTAACATGTTAATTAATGTTTTGAATTCTGTCCAAGTATTGTATTTAGTAGATATTTAACTAGACTCATCTGTTATTGTTATTCTAACATTTAACATACATGTTGTATTCCAGGTATATATTCACAGAACTGTCCAGAATGGATACTGACAGAGCAGGCTCTATATTGTTATTCAATGGTTTTAATTCCTCTCTACGACACATTAGGACCCGATGCATGCTCCTTTATCATAACTCAAGGTATGTATTGTGGATATTATGTACAAGACTTCATTTAATTTTGTTTTACAAATTACTTGTACATACATTATCACATTAATTTACATTAATTTTTAATTTTCAGCTGACATTGCTATTGTAGTGTGTGAAAATGATAAGAAAGCAAATTTGTTATTAGACAAGTCTCCTAAGAGTCTAAGGAAGTTAATTGTGATACAAGATGTGAGGGCGGCTACATTACAAAGGGCTAAGAATCGTGGAGTAGACATCATTAGATTCAATGATGTGGAACACGTTGGGGCACAAAAGGATTTCCCTCTTATGGTGATTTACTATTCTATTCTGTTGTATTGAAATTCATCATTTATTGTACAGCATTTCACACCATTAAATACATGATGATTTGTTTTAGCCTCCCAAACCTCATGATTTGTGCACAGTGTGTTACACAAGTGGAACCACAGGGAACCCTAAAGGAGTGATGTTGACTCATGAGAATGTAGTTTCCAGCTTATGCGGAGTAATGATGCAGTTAGGTGTACACAAACCAAACAAGACGGATGTTATGATATCCTTCCTGCCTCTAGCACACATGCTGGAGAGATGTTGTGAGAATGCAGTCTATATGGTGGGTGGTTCGGTTGGATTTTTCAGTGGTGACATTAGGAAACTGTCTGATGATATGAAGGCTCTTCAACCAACAGTGTTCCCTACAGTTCCTCGTCTACTTAATCGCCTTTATGATCGAGCTCAAGCTGAGATATCTACATCTTGTATCAAGAAAACCTTGTTTAATATGGCATTGTCTGCTAAGGAATCTGAACTCAAAAGGTATTATAAATGTACATTAAGTCTCAGTATATGTGATCCTTAGAGAATGTTAAACTAAAAATCTTATTCTGACTTCACAGAGGAATCATCCGTAAGAACTCTATATGGGATAGACTAGTATTCCGCAAATTACAAGAAGGCATGGGAGGCAGACTGCGTCTCATGGTAGTGGGGAGTGCTCCATTGGCTGGAAATGTTTTAACTTTTGTCAGATGTGCTCTAGGTTGTCTGGTGAGTATAATGTCTAATGTTATTTATGTTGGTCGTTTACATTGGTATTAGTATTTAGTAGATATTTTACTCTTTGATTTGTGATGTTTGTTTGCAGATTGTGGAGGGCTATGGACAGACAGAATGTACAGCACCTGTTTCATTAACAGTGCAGGGTGATCATGTTCCTGAACATGTTGGACCTCCTGTGGCTTGTAATCATATTAAGGTACTTATACATACATATCCGCATATAAAATACAATGTATATATCTCTGATATACAGAGCAAGCACATACACTTATCTGCAAACTCTGTAAAATTTGTTGAAATTAAAAAATTAATAAACCTTTGTAATCTATGTGAAATGAAACAAATATATGCTTTGTTGATGTATTGTATTTAACTATGTATTGTAGCTTGTGGATGTACCAGAAATGGAGTACTATGCATCGCAAAATCAAGGAGAAATTTGTGTAAAGGGAACTAATGTGTTCAAAGGTTATTATAAAGATCCTGAGAAGACAAGGGAAGCTATTGATGAGGATGGATGGCATCACACGGGAGATGTTGGACAGTGGCTGCCGGTAATTTAATAATAATTTAATATTGTTCACCTTATAATCATATCGCCGCTCGCTTTTTACTTTGACTAAAGCGACACAGGGTCAACTTTTCAGGAGAGCGATTTAAAGTTTAAAAAAACAGAAAAACCCTGATAACTTTTTTATTTATGAACCGATTTAAATAAGTTGTATGGGGGTTTTGTTCATGGATTTTTTATATATTTTTTAGTATATAATGTTAATAAATATAGTCTCTTTTATGTGAGTTAGATGGCGCTTAATACCTTAATGCCTAACCTAATATTTAGTATAATTCGAAATTTCTTAATTCAAAACAAGTAAATGACCACTTTCCTTAAAATCATGAAAATTCAAAATGACTAACATGCCATTTGTACTCTTCCTCCAAAAAAACAAAATGACTTACACGTCATTTTTATATATTTTCTAATAATTCAAAATGACTAACACGCCATTTGTACTCTTCCTCAAAAATATCAAAATGACTAACACGTCATTTATATATTTTTTCTAAAAATTCAAAATGGCTAATAAAACTTTTTGTGACAAACTGTATCAAGCAGAATGTCTAAATTAGCACTGAAAATAAAATCGTTATAATTCAAAGTGATTAATGCAACCATGTTTTCCAAACACTTCCAAGTTAAAATGGCTAACACACAAACTCTTGTATTTTATAAAGAATTTTGTGAGTAATAAAAACTGAAGATCAATGTCTTGGAACTATAGGTATCCATCTTCATATCTGTTTAAAAAAAGAAGGAAAGTAAAAGTTTTCTAAATATATTCTTTATAAATATTTCTTAAATATATTCTAAATAGGTGTACAAAAGCAACACGTGTATTGACAATGAATTTGTTAGTTGAACGACCGATAATAATATTTTCAAACCTTATAATTCTGTTTCAAACATCTTGTCTTAAACGACGACAGATGTACCAAATATCAGCTATTGTTATAACCGCAGAAATACTAAAGTGCAAATTCAATTATAAACAATTACTAAGAATGATTAACGGATTACATAAAATTAAAAAGTAACAATCTACTGTGACTAATGGCCATTTTTATTTAATTCAGTATTTAGTAGAAATGACTTAAAAGACATGAAACGACTAATATCCAAAATTCAAAGAGTCTAAACGACAATTTAACATTATTTAGTATCATGTAAATATGACTAAACGCAGAACATGTTTAGATTTAATATTATACGATTTGACTAAAGTGCATCTGTCTAAATAATTTTGATAAGTCAAAAAAGCTAAAGCGCCACTCGCATCTTTTTATGTGTTAAGTTGTTTTTCTTATAAACCAAACATTCATGAATTGTGAAAATTTGGCAAAACAAAGCGCCATTCGCGATTTATAAGTTGTAATTTTCGTCGCTTTACCTATTTTTAGAAAGATAAAAGTTGGTTTTTTATTTGACTAAACGACCAAATAAGTTGTCTGATTGACCTTGAACTTGGACCATTCGATAAAGCTCGTCGAGACGATTCCAACGATATATATAACTCATTTTATACCTAAGTGGCGCTTAAGTCAAAGTAAAAAACGAGCGGCGATATAGAGAATGTAATGTTAGTTAGTCGTGTAATGCTTTGCAGAATGGAACGTTGAAGATAATTGATCGCAGGAAACATATCTTTAAACTGTCGCAAGGGGAGTACATCGTGCCTGAGAAAATAGAAAATACTTACATTAGAAGTCAATATGTTGAACAGGTGTTTGTCTATGGAGAGTCATTGAAGGTGAGTCGTTTTTTTATATATATACATCTCTATGATATGAGGTAAGTACATAAAGGAAACATTAAGACAGTAATAATATATGTGTTTACTAAGTAACTTTACTATTACTTTCAGTCGTGTATTGTCGCCATTGTGGTCCCGGATGTGGATGTTGTCAAGTGTTGGGCTGTGGAGAACAAAATACCTGGAACCCTCTCAGTCCTCTGTAATAATCCAGAAGTTAAGCAACTCATTATGCAGGACATGCTTGCTTGGGGCAAGGAGAGTGGACTCAGTAGCTTTGAACAGGTTTGTTAACTGTGGTATTTAACGTAATTCAGGTCAAATATGTTAACTGCCATTCAGTCGTCTTATGTAGTATACATATTACTTGTTACTTTCCACAGGTGAAAGATATCTATTTGCACCCAGATCCATTCTCAGTACAAAATGGTCTCTTGACTCCAACACTGAAATCCAAGAGACCACAGATCAAGTCATACTTCAAACCACAACTGGAAGATATGTACAAAGAATTAGCTTAATTACCAAATAAAAATATTATATTAGTGTATTATCATAACTCATGGTTAGAATCTTAAATGTAATTCAGTTATTTCATTGTACTGTTCCATTGACCAATGATTACACTGCATTTGCACTGATTTGTAATTTACTGAAATAACACTACCCACATTGTGTGAACACCCTTTTAAGGTTTTATAATTGTGAATATTTACACCAAATGAAGTAAGGTAGATGGTTATACAATAAAATACTACATTGTAATGGAGATTGATTGTAATTCTGTAGTTACATAATAATGTGCAATGACTTTAGCACCTCGAGGTATCTGTTTGCTGTTCAATCAATTCTTTTAATAATAATTGTTTCCTTTTGAAGCACCACTGATATGTTACTTCATATTAATATATGTAATGTGGTGTATGCTATTGATATTGTTGGTTTTTGATAAAATAAAATAGACACTATTTCACATAAAGGGCTATGATTTTTTAATATTTTTAAATATTTTGTATGTGTATGTATGTGCATTGAATTGTTATTTAGAGGATGTATGAATGTAGAGTTATTGATTGATTATAATAAACAGATTTTTGTATTCTGCAATATGTATCTAATTAGAAAATATTATTGTACAGTGACACAAGTGGAGTTATTTCAGGTACTTATTGTGTTACAAACAATTAATGGAAGACAGGGAATTTTTGAATAAAGCTGCACTGCGTACTTATTTATTTTATGGTGTACTTAGTAAATTATGTTATGTAATACATATGTGTCAATATGTATGTATGTATGTAGTCAATTTTCCACAGACTACCTGTTTGAAAACTGTTTATTGTTTCTTTGTAAATTATATTTCAATTTCAGACATGGCAATAGATAAATGTATTGTACATTGTTAATGTTGTGTACTATATATGTCTGAATCAATGTTTTAGCATAGGTCCTTTGTACATGCTAGCAAATGTAGGCCCACAAATATTATGTACTACTATTTACATTTTTAATGGTTTTAAAAAAGGATCTAGCATAAAATATATTTGTTAGCGATAATAATTTTTTGAGGTTCCTGTGTTATTATTTTATTTAGTCAAACTCTTTAGTGGAGTATAATGGAGAGTTATACTAAACATGCTGTGTTTGCTTGATGCGTTCAAAATGCTAAAATATTGTTTTACATTTACAGTGTACAGAACGCTTTTAGTTTTATTCTTGTATTAGCTACCATAAGTTGGTATAAAATAATTTGTTGTGCAAGTAAGTTTGATTTGTGAGAAATTGTCGCCTAAAGGTGACTGAATTGAAAGTTATTTGAAGCCATTGAATACTTTATCAATGTAGTATTGTCAGGTGCTGCTCCTTTTAATGTGAACATACCAACATACAAAGTTCTATAGTTACAGTTTACCATTGGGTATAAATATATTGCCAGTGACAAATCAAAGTCATTGTAACGTAACATCTTCGATTGCATTGACTTATTATGTAATCACCTTATAGAATGGTGATTGATTGTGGAGCAGATGCATGCAGATATATTGTAATTTATTTTCAGATGCACATGTGTGTGGAATAAAGCAATGTTTTTTATTAGAGATTATTGTGTTCTTCATTGATTTTCTATGTTGCGTCTCTAAGACATTAATTTAATGAATCTTGTTAAATACATAGTACATACGCTGTCTAGGTATCCATAATATGTATGCAATATTAATTATTGTATGTAGTCTTGGCAGATAACTACACATTGGAAGGATCTGTTTCACTACTAGAATATCTAATATTTGTAAAAAATATATAAATTATGTATAATATACTAAATAAATTTTAGGCAAAAGTACATACAATTTATAAAATATCAAATCATTCAAGACCATATTATCTGCCATAGTAAATATACCTACATATTAGGGATTATGTATTTACACAATAGGTTAATGAATTCTATTCTTTTATATACATTCTGAGAACAATGGTCATCTGATAGTTCAATAGACATGTATGGGGCAATAATCTAGTTAGACTTATGTATCACATTATATATTTATTCTATTATAATTTATCAGTTACATTATAATTGAGTTGATATGAAAGAACATAACATAATATTGTGTGTTTAGAGGATTAGATAATATTACATACGTAATATCATCGAGAGAGGCAGCTGTTTTGAGATTATGCATACATTTCTAAATATATTTCCTAAACAATTGTATACATCATAATTAGACTTGAAATTACTACTAGAACAAATAGTAAATACATAGCAAAAAGGTGGGTTGATTTCATTATTTACTTGTGTCCAAGTTGCCATCTAGAGGCAGTTCGCATTGCCTCCCACCATCAATAGAGTGGATGAGGGTTCTATCCGCAAGCCTGACATGACGGAAACTTTTTTAGCTTACTGTATCTAAAAACTATGCAAAAATGCTAAATTTACTCAGGTTATTCAGTATTTGCCCATTATTCATTGCAATTACCTGTTAAACCATAAAATCCACTTTTTACAACAACCACCACCAGTTGTACCAAGTTGGATTACTCCAAACTGAGCTTTGTCATAGTACACAGTTAATATTTTGACATTAACATACTTGCAATAAACATTATGTTTGATTGTACATTTTATTTTATAAGATTTTCTACAATTGATTGTTTCAGTCAACTAGTATATGATTACACATACCATCATTCATGACGTAGTGTTTCTATCGTTGTTTACTCATTCCTTGCTGATTTTCCACCCTTCCATATTTGTGTTAAACAGATAAGTGTTGTAAAACTATTCAAGTGCCTTGCTGTGTGAATGGTGACTTGCTTATTTTACGTTATTAATAAAACTGTAATAAACACTACATTATACATATTAGTTTGGCTAGAAATAAGATTTATCATAATCCAAAGGTATTCACCGATTTGTTAAAATTATTGTAAGTACTTATTAAAAAGTCTAGTGTAACTATTCTAACCGATGCTTACTTTATCTTTTATTCCCAACAATGATGGGTGGATCAAGACATCCAGAAACCCACCCATCCAACCCATCAGATTTCTCAAGCCCCTCTATGGAGGGTTGTCATTTTTTTCAAAGCTTTAAAGTATTTTGATACCAGAAGTACTAAAAAATACTGGTTTATCTTAAAAGACTGGACTAATGGGTGATGGTCAGGGGGAACAAGCGGATGAACACCCGCACACACCCAGAGTAAGATCAACATAAGGACCTTTTACTTGAGGCATGATTCTTTTGCCTCCTCCGCCTGTTGAATAATTGGCCACTGTCTGCACAGTTTCAGGAAGATGCTATTTGAATTCTATAGGATAATATTATTAAATACTAGTAGGAGTACTCATTAATAAATTAGTCACAATCAGTGTCGGACTGTCCATACGGGAGTTCGCGAGAATTCCCAGTGGGTTGGTGCCCTTCGGGGCTGTTAGTGGGCTACTCACAACAAAAATGTATGTTTTAATGTTCATGGTGAATTTTCCCAAGCCGAATTTCCTTCCCAGTCCGACCTTGATCACAATAATAATACATAACATTAACAGTCAATTGAAATCAAGTTTTTGATTCTAGATAACTTTTGAGTGCAGCGAGGCTTGAATTTATATGAGGCTTGTATTATTATTGTAGTAAATTTATTATGTAAAGTAGATGGAATATCTCTAACTGGTGTTAAAATATTACAAAACTGGTAAATGAGTATACTGTTGTATAAATACATATTTCAGTCATGAGAAGATTGCTAATTATCACCTGCTCGAACACCATCTTATCGTCTTTGCTGCAAAATTAAAATGTCTATTGTAGTTCACTCAGTAACTGAGTAAGTGTGGATCTCACGTACGTACTTATTAATTAACTGCAATGCTGTTTTTGTCCAAAGTTTATCTGTATTTTTGTTTTTATAACGTTGTTGAAAGTCATCACCATCAGTGATCGAAAGAAATTTAAGTGTATACTATAAGGCTGGCCACAAACGTCCCGAAGTTCAGTTCCGGAATCGACCGTTTTGCAAAAAGGTTCCAACCAAAACCTCTTTCTGAATTTAAAATCGGGGTGACGCTGAATTCAGAGAGAGGTTTTGATCGGAACTTTTTTGCAAAACGGTCGATTCCGGAACTGAACTTCGGGACGTGTGTGGCCAGCCTAATAGTAGTAGATACTATAATGTTCAATGCTAAATGTGACTAGTCATGTTTTTAAATGAAACTAAAAGTTTAAAAGCACGTTTTAATCATTTATTTACTATAGAAAACCTTAAAATAAAAACCAAGCCTATCGGTTGGAAATATAATTGAGATGGCTTTTGAAGGTTTTCACCATGATCCATATCTAGATTTGTTTTTTTGGGTTTATCGTGTAGTGAACAAATTCTCCGACATTTCGGCAGACCCACTGCCGCCTTGGTCACAATCCGTGACCAAGGCGGCAGTAGGTTCGCTGAAACGTCGAGCATCAAACCCAATAAACCAATCTACATAATTGAGACGAATTTTATTTTATTTTTTTAGTATGCTTAAATATCGTACTTACTCTCATGTGCTCTCACACACATACACACACACTCCTACTTGGTAGGCGAGAAGCATGTTGGTTACCTGGTGGTTAATTGGTCCGTCTTACATCTCGACTACTGTGACTGTGCTAGTATACTATAACTAATAGTATTTAATTCATCATCCAACACTAATACAGATCAGATCATTGTAAAATTATTGTAATTTTATCGGATAAGTGAATATTTAATGAAATTCATTAGTGGTTTTACGATTATTGAAATAAAGTCAGAAAAAATAATAGAGGTTGTAAGCTGTTGCCTTCATTTTGTAAATACATTATATGAATACAAATATGCATTCTTACATTGACATACAAATCATATTTTCAAAAATTACCTACCTAAATAGTGTCTAAGTATTTGTAAATTGGTAGTATCTATTACTAAATAAGATTATTGCAAAGTAGGATTCATAATGAAATTATAGAGGTAATTACTCTTGTTGCGCTCTGAATGCAACATAATAATATTTATTTTTATTTCTATATTGTTTACCCCATATTGTCCCATTATAAACTCACAGTTGAAGTGCTTGTATTATAAACAATTGTTTCAAGCTATTAATTTGTGTATTTGCAACTCATCAAATTGTTTGTTTGTTGTTGTTTTATCTATTCACCTATTTATTATAATAAAACACATAATAATTATAATATACTTACTTAATTCATTTGTAAAAATAAAATAAAAGTGTTTTAATCTTTTTTTCTTTGTATCTCATCCATTTCCAACAAGACAAACTCCAAACCTTAAAACACCTTATCTATTTCATTGATAGATTCTGAGTGAACATCATACAATGTTGTAATCATGCCCACCTTCCCCCCTGTAAGATACAGTGTGTGTGAATTAAAAATAACAAAACGTAAGTACTGGATACAATTTGAAAAAGGGTCTCTTTTGAGGTGTTAGTGAACAGATGGATATGCCAGCCTTGCATATTACAGGTTTGAAGTGAACAATGAACCCATCTGCCTAATACTATTCTGGGTGCTAGTACAGACTTCTTCCGTGTAATTATGCTGTTACTCAACACCACAAAAAAAGGCTCTCATTTTGGCGTCACTTCATACTATTAAGACACCACAGAAACACACATGGATCTTCAAGAAAACGAGAGTTTTCAGTAGAACTACTACTAATGTAATCAAGTACCCGACCAACGAATTACAGTAGGTAAATGCAGAGTGGTTAATTGTTTATTTTCTGAGATATTTGTGTGTCCTCTTTGGGACTAACAAGCAGCCGGTCGACACTGGCAGTTGTACAAACTGTAACCAAGTAGCAATTGATCAATTTATAAAATACATAGTTGCAGATGCCTCCCTACAGTCGTAACTTTTTACAAAAGAATTTAATTTGCCACTGATGTTTTCTCAATAAATGTAGATATTACTATAAGAAAGAAGAGAAGAATTTAGACATTTAAGTTATTAAAAAAAACATATGTATTTTTGTAGGTATGCTCATTATGTTTTAAACTTGAAGTCTGCAAAAGAATCGATGAGCGTGAAGGAGGGGGAGTGGAGAATAAGGTTCTAATCGAAAATTTAACGAAACGGGTTGATTTTGTTTTGTTTTTTTACATAGTTTCTTATTTTGTATACAGGGTGTTTGATAGATGGATACAGATATCTTCAGGAGTGATAGTAGAGATCATTTAGCATCTTTTGAGCCAAACTTAGCTTAGTCAAAAGTCGCACGGTTCTCGAGATATTCGAGATTTTAAGTTTTTTTCGAAATACCCCGAATTACTCAAGTTTTAGCCCGATAGCATCGTAAGTAAAGGTACCTACTTAGTTCTATCATTCTTTTTTGTTACCTGAATATGTGTTTAGTCTATTTAAATCATATGTTTCAATCTGAAAAACAATCATGTTAAAAAAATATCGGATTAAAGTTTCGAGAAAGAGATATTTCAAAAACGAGTCAAGACTTTGGAGAGGATTTTAGATAAGAAAAAAAATGTTCAAAGATTCAGAAATCTGGAAAAAACTTCTCTGGTTTATGCTCTTTCAAATGATATACAAAACATTATAAAAAACATTAGTTTCGTAAATCTATGATACAAAAACTTAAATAGATCACCTGTAATTTAAGCAAATTTCCATACAAATTCGGAAACAGTAAATTGAAAGGAAATGTGTTTTTCACTATGCAACTGTACCTATAGTAATTTTGTATGGAAATTTGCTTAAATTAGAGGTGATCTATTTAAGTTTTTGTATCAGAGATTTACGAAACTAATGTTTTTTATAATGTTTTGTATATCATTTGAAAGAGCATAAACCAGAGAAGTTTTTTCCAGATTTCTGAATCTTTGAACATTTTTTTTCTTATCTAAAATCCTCTCCAAAGTCTTGACTCGTTTTTGAAATATCTCTTTCTCGAAACTTTTATCCGATATTTTTTAACATGATTGTTTTTCAGATTGAAACTTATGATTTAAATAGACTAAACACATATTCAGGTAACAAAAAAGAATGATAGAACTAAGTAGGTACCTTTGCTTACGATGCTATCGGGCTAAAACTTGAGTAATTCGGGGTATTTCGAAAAAAAGTTAAAATCTCGAATATCTCGAGAACCGTGCGACTTTTGACTAAGCTAAGTTTGGCTCAAAAGATGGTAAATGACCTCTACTATCACTCCTAAAGATATCTGTATCCATCTATCAAACACCCTGTATAAACTGCAAAAATACCGCTAACTGACTTAAAAAAAAACTTAAAAGCATACCAACTTTTCTGAAAACCGTTACATTTAAGCATTCGTTCGGGACATGAGACGTAAAACTGATTACAATCCCGGTAAACTGGGACATCTGGCATCCCTTCCCAAACCTCAGTTTTCATTAAAAATCATCAGACATCCTGTAAAGTACTTTGAGTGAGCCTGTGTCCTTCTAACATTACATTTTCCTGAGAAGAATGCTAAATGGTGGTTTGTGGTGAAAGACCAAGAGCAGCACGTGGCGTTGGGATCAAAATCTATATATATACAATTTCCCAAAATTACACGATTGATAGCAGGATATGGTGGAATGGGTGAACGTTGCCTTGAGCATAAAGTGATCACTTAAACCAGCCAAAGCCGACTCGGAAGCGTCAGAACACCCATCCTGCTTCTTCCCCAAGGGAGTTCACACACTACATTATGTGAATGTAGATAGATACCTTGTGTTGATGAAGATCTGTAATGTATTTCCATCTACGAAATGCAGAAAAATCCAGTGCTAATACCTAAAATAATTTAGGTATCTCAAATCATAGGGACCAATTCATATAGTTTAATGTGTTCTAATGAAACACTGAAAAATAAATATGTATAGTATTAAGGTGACCAACCGTCCTCCTTTTGGAAAGACAGTCCTCCTTTTCTACGTTCTGCCCTCTCTCGAAAAGTATCCTCCTTTTTTAATTTTCAACATTTTAAAACTAATCTGCTAATAATCTGTTAATCTCAAAACCACACGTTTTTCATCATACCAAGAATTTACTAGTAGGTACTAAATCCATTAAAATGAAACTGTTCCATAAAAAAATTGCCAGCGGTGCTAATTACCTTTACCTATTTTTGAGTGACTTATGTAGGTTTACCTAAGTTTTTTATTTTTAACAAAAAATAAACTAAATTTCTATATTATATTTTACGGCCCTTTTTGGTATACACCCTTATGTCTTATGACAAAAACTTCACTTGCAGCGCTTTTTTTAAGGATCACTGTATGGAAAACATTTTTCAAGAAAATAAATCAAACTACATCTGCGACCTTCTTCACTGTTCCAAAAAAAAATTTCCCCTGTGGCGCTATTTACGCATTTTTATGATACATCCAATTTCTTAAATTTTGTTACCCCCGCCAATTTCAAACTGGCGACGTCCATGATACGCTGTACTTTATTTTTAAAAAGATGGTGATGGTCACCTTATAGATGAGACAGATCAAGTCGAGAGTGGGTGCGTTGTCATACGAAAGAGAGAAGGAAGTAAGATCAAGTCGACATTTTTCCTCAGGTATTGCATTGTGGCGGCATACAGTCGGAACAGTCGGATTGAGTTTATTTTGACGTTTATTATCATTAGAGGGTTGTTTATGGGGGGAACCCCCGCTTTCACATAAATTTCTTCCTATTGTCTATGGTCCTCGACAGTGATTCTTCAATTTTCTAAATGAGCTGACCCCTTTTTATTTAAATCGGTAGGCATTAATTAACCCATTATTTATTAGTAGTAGGATATGTTGGTTGACGAATAATTTCTTGTTAAAATATTAAGCTGTTATCTTTTTACTTCTTTTCTAGATGTTATACTTTATCGTTGTTGTGTTGAGGTAGTCACATTATGATACAATTAGATACCCACTTTTTTAAAAGTTACATATATATTTTATAACTTCGTTAAGTATATACGAGTAGTACCTACCTACATCAGTAGTTACAATATGTTACATTGCTAAACACTCGTTTTCATTATTGATAGTTTTGAATTTAAATCACCGACTGACTGTGTAGTATAATCAAGTATAATGTAATGTATAATCAAACGTCAGAGCGCCCTCTATTGCTAAAGAGTGTACGACAACACGTGCATTGCAGTCCGACCGCAATCACGGGGGTACGACTTTGTTCTAGGCACTTGCATACTTAGGTATAGGATCCGTTTGGCATGAACGGATGAACTGAATAAGAATATAGTCGCCTCTCTTTACTCTCACACAATCATATGGGAATATGTGGACATATGAAAAAAATGTGTTTTTGGTTTTCAGAAGTCTTGTTTTCTTACGATTATAATAAAAATTTAACCTAATTAAATAATAATTATAAGATTTTGTTATATATTTTGGGAACAAAAACTGTATTTACTGCCTAATAATCGTTGACGGCGAATTTTTCCGTGAGGTTATCTTAAATTTTACAGCTGGCAACACGCACACGAAATGACGCCGTTCTGGCTTGTTTGTAATCGTTGTTTTGATGTCAGCCATTTTTACGAATCGGCGTCTCGTGTTCATTCTCGTGTTTTCGTTTTGTTTTTAATGGTTGTGTTGTAGATAAACTATATGTGTTGTGAGAAATAGACTTTTAGATCATATCTTTTAAAGTGTGACGTACTGGTAGATTGTTATTCGTTTTGTTCACGTGGACATTACTGCC
Source organism: Ceraclea dissimilis (assembly GCA_963576895.1). Lineage (NCBI taxonomy): Eukaryota > Metazoa > Arthropoda > Insecta > Trichoptera > Leptoceridae > Ceraclea > Ceraclea dissimilis. Next base: position 15,743,682 of record OY756359.1, read on the forward strand.
TCATAGTAAACATGTGTATGAGACGATTCTGTTATGCGTTGAAACCAGTGATATATATCACTGGTTGAAACAAATGTTCATTTTGAAAGACTCCATCATTTTCGTATTGTAGTTACAAGGTGTAATCTGTGAGAAATAGACTCTTTTATTGTTAACCCCACTGAGACAAGGACTCATTATTATTTATAAGTGTTAAAACTGTGAGAAATGGATCTTTTATTGCAAACTGCACTGAGACAAGGACTCCTATTATTTTTAAGTGTTAAAACTGTGAGAAATAGACTCTTTTATTGCTAATTATCAGTGACACAAAGAGCCATGGAAAGGAGAATGTTGGGTATTTCACTGAGAGACAGGAAAACTAATGTTTAGATCAGAGAGAGGTCCAAGGTCGTCGATGTCGTTCACAGAGTTTCCAGCCAGAAATGGAGTTGGGCTGGTCATGTGGCCAGAACCACAGACTCTAGGTGGATAAAGAAAGTCCTGGAGTGGCGACCTAGAACAGGCAGAAGAAGTGTTGATAGACCTCAAGCACGGTGATCGGACGATGTAAGGCGAGTTGCGAGAGGCGGTTGGATGCGGTCTGCCCAGGATAGGGAGCTATGGAAATCAATGAGGGAGGCCTATGTTCGACAATGGACGCAGGGGGGCTCACATGATGATGATGATGATGATTGCTAAGTGCACTGAGACAAGGACTCCTATTATTTTTAAGTGTTAAAACTGTGAGAAATAGACTCTTTTATTGCTAACTGCACTGAGACAAGGACTCCTATTATTTTTGTGTTTTTAAGTGTTTTTAATTTTGATTTTGATGAAATTGATGATGAATATGATGAAATTTTGAAACACAGTTATCCTAAAAATCCTACATTCACTTAAAATATATATTATATACTCTGTGTTATTACCATTTAAACAATAAATAGTTTGATGAATTTAGTGTCTTTTATTCTACATTTCGGTAACATTGGGCTTGGTGCACACTAGTAATTAAATGATTTCATTTCAGTTAAAAATTTTGATTAACATCATTTTTTTGACTGGAGTGGAATTATTTAGTTACTAGTGGTATCAAAATATTCTTTATGGTCTAGAAATACATTCAAATCTGCCGCCAATTTCTTCAAGGAGCTTTGCACTGGCCACAACTGCGGTGCTATACATTTTCCGTGTATGCATATGTTTTCTATGTAGTTGTAGTTCTTCTCGTTAGAGTATATGTGTTCTGTGACCGCAATGCGTGGATGAGGCGCACGTTTATACCGTTGTCCGCTAGTTTGCGGAGATAACATCGTAATTTGTCGTTTGTGATAAAAATAAGAATAAAAAAGGAAAATATGTGAATGTGACATCCCACGGGATTAAAGGACGGCGATCCAACATGGCCGTCATCTGTCAAAAGTGTTCGTGGAACTGTCAAACGTTCTATATTTTGAAATAACATTATTGTGAGTATCCCATGAATAAGTAGTGTTTTGGTTTGATATATTATTATAAGTTTAGTAATATGGGATGAGTTGAACCGGCTCCTGTGTACTGGCACTGGGTACGTGTTGTTGGTAGAGATAACTGGCGGTGATGGTGAGATGTCGAGTTCAGAGGAGGACAGAGGAATGTGATAAGCAACGGGGACCACTAACACTAACCACTTGTTGTATTCACTATTCAGTATTTAATGTATGTACGCTACGCATTTAACACCCGTCAACCTCAGGTTACCTGCCTCGTCCTCTCATCTTTGAGCTCCTCGCGATAAAATAATAATATATAAAATAATCATACGTTTGTGTAATGTGTATGCCTTGTAATCTATAAATAGAACCAACCGCCTGCTTCCTATTAGATTGTGTACCGTGTAGGTATTAAAATACATAGCCATCTACTACACTACATAATGTAACACGATGTATCTATTATAGTATGTATCTATTATAGTATGTACGTAGGTATTATCTAAACCTAAACGTAGGCATGTAGTGTGTTATGTTATGTATTGTATTCACGCGCGACTATTATAAAATCTGCTTCATACTTTACTGTATAGGCAAATATAATATGTGTGTGGCGGTAAATCTTGTTCATTTTACTATCAACTATTAGGATATTATTTGCCTTTAACCAATATCTACTACCTTTATAGGTGATTATGTACATTACTGTTTTATTAAGGTGTTGAATAGGTACTATAACTAAATATTGTTATTATCATGAGCGAAATATTATTAGACAAATTGACGAATTTGGAAAATGAAGATGACAGGACGCATCGATCATGGAACACTCATATACACTAAGATTCATGAGGACACGATTGATCAATAATTTTGTAAATACTCACATAATCTAGTATAGGTTCTTTGTTAGTTGTATGTATTAGGTAGCTGGCGTATTTTATGTGCGAAGGAAATTGACACCATATTCTAGGTAGGTATTCTCTGAAAAAAGCGGTCTTCAGTATTATATCAGTCAGTAGATATTGTTATACATACATACAAAAAGAAAAATCCATATTTTGGTAAGCCCTTCATATGGAAAATAATTAATATTTAATACAATGATCTAAAATAATATGTTGTTTAAAACAAAACCTAATCCAATATAGTCTAGTGATTCATGATACTATCATTAGTATTACATACTATCTTTGTATATCTACTACTTTATAATAGAGTTTTTTTATTCTTATGTACTTAGCACACACTATTGTTAGTATTATATTGTGTATATTATAATATCTGCATACAGCAGAATATTATGCTGCGTTTTTATTAAATTATCAGTAAGTATTTTCATTTATCTGTACATACTACATATGCAATACAATAATACATTTTATTTATCAAGGCTAAGGTATTCCGGTGTAGATTATACACTTTAAAATTCGCATTTGACGTTAGACTTATACCTAATACAACATCTAAGTACTTATTAGTATATGCAATATGCAGGTTGGTGTGGTACTATAGTATAGTTATTATGCAGGCTTATCTGTTGTACATCTTGGCTATCTAATGTAGTGATTTGTGTGTTGATTGATTGAACTGTATTACATTGCATCATCGCGCACGAAACTCTCAGCAAATTTCATGCATTTAAAACTTATCTATGTATTAAATTTTTATGTAGTGAGGTGGGATTTTTGTCGAGTTTTTTAAGGATCTGGACTTTTTTACACATTCATATATTGTTCTTCTGATGACAGTAGTTATCGCAGACCTACGTAGTGAAAGTGAAGACGTGGCCTCCCACGTTAGTTGGGCACCACACTTTGGGGAGCACCAGTTGATATTCATTTTCATTCATCTTAAGTCATTTGCTTATAGAAATACGTATATTATATAGGTGGCAATGTTTATTGTTTATACTTTATAGCGATCAGGGATGTCAACCATTGATATTATGCATGGTGCATACTTGCATAGAGTTGCATCGCGGTGACACAACAAGTTTAGTTCTAAGAGATTGTGCAGTGTGTGTAATGTCTGCTACGTACTACTACAGGTCCACGATTGTCTATTACCTACAGCCTATTACATACTTTATTTTTCAATATTAATTAATATTTATTGAGTGTGTATTATTTGTAGTAAGATTTTCCAAAGAGTTAATACTATTATGTATCTACATATACCTATAGAATATAGTATAACTAATTCATAATAAGAAACTTCTCTATGAGGTAAATACTAAACAGATTCTATCGAATGAACGTATTAATACCTGCAATGCGAGTTTATTAATAAAATAACACAGTGTATTTATTAACTTGGCAGCATAAAATATAGTAAAAACCAGTTTTCCTACACATTCGCTATAGGTGCTTTGATTCGCTGTTATACCTAAGCTGAGTTTTTGTATTTATAAAGGTACGATGAAAAACTAATATGGTTAGTAATCTAATACATAGTTATAATATCTATACCAAAAATAGAAGGTACAAATAATACCAGAAATACAAGAAAATTATATCTATATATAATAGACGTGAAGTCGAGAACAAAAATAGATTATGTACCTACCTAAATCACATATAAATACGTTGCTTCAAAGAATGACAAATTTTCATAACTAATGTGTGTCTACTGTCTAGTACCTACACTCCTTAGGGTTTACGCATAACGAAAGAATATTTGATGAAGTACTTCAATAATCAAAGGGTTTACGTTATAGATATAAATATATTGCAAATCTGTCTGTTAAATACTTAAAGTGGAGTAATTAAAAACGTCGATTTCAATTTAAAGCAATTTCGACCAAATTTAGAACCTGGAAACGAATAAGTATTTATAGTAGAAACTTCTGGAAATGCGGAATCTTCTGAGAAATTAGCCGATGATGGGATCCAAGGGTTGTGTGGGGTCATGTGTGGTATCGTATGAAAGGGTATTGGAAAATAAATTCAGATCGTAATGACTTACCGGATAATTCGATAATTCATTTAGAACCTTCATTTAGAATCTTACGATAATTCATTTAGAACCATTTGTAAATTTCCGGAAATTTATCGAACAAATTTGCCGTCGCGAAGCACGGGTACCTCAGCTAGTAAATAATATAATGCCCCTTAACTATGCTTTATAACTAAATGCATTATGCATACTGACTTAATGATAACTGAGTGTGTCATCCAAACTTCTATATATCTATATTTATACATAGTTAGTAACGTAAATGCACATGTTCTTATTAATTTTATTGTCACAAAATCATCAATCATCCGTCGCATTATATCAGTTTTTTTCTGAAAAGATTCAAGTTGTTATTCTTTTATCGTAGTTAAACTGTGGAAAGCTTAGGATAAATCTTTTCATGGATGGGAAATTATTATTTGCGTTTTTTCTTATCAGTCAACTCCCGTTCACTTCTGGACGAAGGCCTCTTCCATTTCCTTCCATGATGCTCTATCTTGTGCTGTCTGTGGATTCAGGATTCTATTCTATACTATACCCTCACGCCACCTCCCTTGCGGGGTAAGCAGAGAGAACGGATCGCCAGACTTTCCTATCCTGACACACACTTCAGGCTTCCGTCACATTCATGCAATTCCTCATACATACTCTCCGGTTACTTTTACTCAAAACACGTCCGTCCTTGAGTATCTGGTCGACATGGTCCAGTCAGGTGGTTCTTGGACGGCCGAGTTTCCTTACACCTCCTCTTTCACCCAGGTAAATTTTCTTCGTTATTCTTTCATCGTTCATTCTCTCCACATGTCCCAACCATCTCAACTTGTTCACTTTCATTTTATTCACAACATCCTTTTTACAGTCACTCAACTCTCTAATCATTTCATTCCTTATTCTATCTCTCAATGTTTTTCCACACATTCTTCTTAACGATCTCATCTCGACCGCATTTATACTTGATTCATCCTTCTTCAGCCATGTCCATGTCTCACTTGCATACATCAGGATTACATTTCTCTCATTTATCTTCTAAATAGAGGTAGTTTATACATTTTGCATCAGTCGCCGTAGTCTGCCTAAGAGTTTTCTTATAGTTAGTTAGGTATTAGGTAGATGTTAATATTCTAGGTGTAATCGTGTCAAGAAAATTATCACACAAGGCTTATACATATAGTTAAACATATACCTATCTACAAAGAGTGCGTTTTATTAATATGTACCTTATGTTATATACGTGTACATTGTACATAGGTACATATCTTCATAATAATATAAGATTATAAAATATTACAATAATTTATAAATGTGTTATACGGTAGGTACAGTGCTGTCAGTAGCAGGAAAGCAATAAATGCTATGGGCCTCGCGTCCATACAGAATTTTTCAAAATTAGGTACATACTACATTACTATACAATATACATACATAGTACATACATACCTACAAACTTGACACATCAATGTATTGATAAGCCAACGAAGTAAAATAGAGTGTAGATTCCAAAAAATGTGCGTTAACATTTGTAATGTAGGTAGTACCTTAATGCCCGATCCCACCAACTACCACCTAGTAAGCAGACCCCTAAGGAATTTCCATACAAAACCATAGATAATTTGAGTGATTATTATAACTGTCATAACCTTTAAGATATAAATCCATACAAAATACAGCATGCAGCTACTTAAGTGAGGGAGATTCTGGGCGGAGATATTTGGGCACCTAACTAAGTAGAGCTGCATGTTGTATTTTGTATGGATTTATATCTTAAAGGTTATGACAGTTATAATAATCACTCAAATTGTCTGTGGTTTAGTATGGAAATTCCTTAGGGGTCTGCTTCCTAGGTGGTAGTTGGTGGGATCGGGCATAACTCTATTAACTAGTAGCAGGTACCTACATAATTTTAAGGGTTACAATTTTCATTGCGCCGGTAATACCTATAACAGTTGCTTTCATGAATGAGTAATAAAAAAATCGCTTGCGGCGCTGTTCAGGGGCTTTTCCACAACGTGCCATTTTTCACACATAGTAAGAAAGTATACATAATTTTTAATTGTTTGTTTTGTTTCATATAAAAAAAATCGCACAGCACAGCGGAGGTCGGCACTGGGTGTATTGATTTTATATAATTTAAATACACAATTATATTATTATGTACGACCATTCCTACATAACATAATAAACTAGAATAATTAATAATCATATTAGGTATTCATTAGGTATATTGAATACATAACTGCGTATATTAGAAATCATACACCTAGGTACTTATGTATTTAGTATTTATATTGTATACCTAATATTATGCATTAATTTGCATGAATACCTTCTTTTCTTCTGGCAAAGCATCCGCGGCTCGAGTGATATGTGCCTATACAGTATACATCTAATACTTAATTTGCTAGTTCTCCTATGTTATGAATATTTTAAATTGAAATTTTATCTGCTATATCGAAGCAGTTAAATAAATAAATGCAACTTTATTGTCACAATGCGCAGAAGCAAGTAAGTCATTATATGGTCGCCATAGGTCGATATATTATCGATAAACCGTTTGTTTTGATCTTGACAAATCATATGATTGAAATAATATTTTCAAACACATAACATCTATCTATATCTATTTAAAGAAATTATATGATTTTGACGTCAGCTGATACGAAGTCAATAATTCTATATACCTACAATTCTACAAACCTACCAACCAGTGGCAAAGAGTGGATTTCTGTAGGAAAAAAGCCCGGGCCTAACATTTTTTGTTGAATTATGAATTAATTGAACCTATTTTATAATCTTGAATCAAATGCTAAATTGATAGGAATTGTATTCTTTGGTATCTTCGTCACTGCAACCTATATATTTTGCATAAGCGTTTTAAGTAGACATAATTATGTGTAGGTAGCACTGGCGAAGGATGGATTTCTGCAGAAGGGAAGCCGGGGCTAACATTTCTTATGGGATTACGTCAGATTAGACACTATTTGACGCCTTTCATTTTTTCCAAAAGGTAACTCGATGTAAATCGTGTTCTTAGGTAGCTTCGCGCCTGGTAGGTAGGTGCATATTGAAATATGTATGTACTCACACTTTATAATGAAAGTAGGTACCTCGTGCTTAATCAGTGTAGGTACCAATGTGAGAGATAAAGCGGCTAAAACTTACTTACTTACTTGTAGCTTTATATTTTAAGTACACAGGATTAATTACATAGATTTATAATATTAATTATTGATATCCCAAGCTACGTCACTGTAATGTGCATAATTAATTTCTGGAAAAAATAAATAAATGAATAAATAAATAAATAAAATAAACTTTATTGTACAGAAAAACATACAAGGGGCGGGCTTATTGCCAAATGGCAATTTCTGCCAGCCAACCCAAGATAGAAACAAAAAATGAGATATACCTAATTATAGATACAGTACCAAGAGGGTACCTTAACTGAATACTCATTAATTACTCATGAATTACTAATTAAATGTTTTAAAATTAATTTCGTCTCCTACCCATTGAATTCTAGGTCCTTTATGCAAGAGGTGTTTAAAACATATAGGTATGTGAACTTGTACATGGGGGAGAAAAACACGTTTACTAGTTCTGCGTGGATGAGACAAATATAGGTACCTACCTACCTCTATTCTGACTGTTGAGATATTTTTAATTTCTGGTATGCCATTGTTCAAAAGTGTTTAAACCAAACGAAGTGAATCTATTACATTAATGGATTATGTGGAGTGGCGATTCACAATGTTTTTCCGATTTTCCTCTTTAAATCATCAATATTTTTTTTGTATTGTTAAGTTATTACATAGAGGCAGGTATACTATTGTACTAAACGTACTTTCTGTAGATATAATAGATATCTAATAATAAAGTGATGACATAGGTTCACGTGTGTAGATTAGATTCACATTATTACCTAATACTCGTAGGTAATCGTTACTTTTATAAACATTTACCTATACCTTGTAGGTACTCTACATTGAGTGCAACACGTATAGGTAGTAACATTATGAGTTACGTGATCGTGACCCCGTGTAACATTCAAGGGCAATATAAAAATAGTAACATTAGTGACTATATTATTCAACTATATTGACAATAATTAGGTACGTAGGTACTTACTTATTAAGCATTGTCTATGAAACACCCACTACATGACTCTGTACTTGTACATACATTCATTATGTCGACATTAGATTTACTGGAATACAGTCCATTTTCAGTCCATCGACAGTTATACTCGGAAAAATAATAGACCCAAACTCAACTTTTTTTTAGTGGCAAGAGGGTGTAAGACAACTAATGTAACTGTTTATCTATCTATACCCTCACGCCACGTCCCTTGCAGGGTAGGCAGAGAGGACAGACCGCCAGACAGCCCTATCCTTGCGCACACTCCTAGCTTCCGTAACATTCATGCAATTTGTCATACACGCTTTCAGATTCCTTCTACTCAAAACGCGTCCATCCTTACCAACTGTTTATCTTACCAACAGACATCCGTCCAACTGTTTGTCAATGTATGTAAGTATATAAAAATATTTTTTTAACAATTTATCTCAATGACTTGATTAGTTAATTAGCCTCCTTCTTTGACGTATCTAATCTTTGCCAATTTGTCTTACTTGCTTTCGGTCTTTCTCTAACTAGGCTATCTCCTTTTAATATTGTCCCGCGATACTATAAAACAAACTATAATAAATCTAAACTAAATCTTTCACCTGTCATCTTATGGCTATATCCCACGGAAGGTGAATCCTGCTTCGTCCGTAGATTCGCATGCCGTGGGAAGGAGTGAGTCCGTGAATCTACAGACTTTTTCATAGCGATTTGTATGGCGGTACGTGATATCGCAGACGTGCACGGATCGTGGGAAATAGGTTGCCTGTGAATCCGCGGACACGCCTTGATGAATCCAGATGAATCCGTCTAATCCATAGCGTTTGGATAACTTGCAATACAAGTGTTGAATCCAATATACATATACGTAGATATTTCTTTAGGAAACATCCCAAACAGACAGTTTTTTTCATTTTATTTCTTCTTTTCTATTTTAAAATGTTTTTTAATTAAAATTAAACTTTTTTTTCAATTATTTCAATGTTAATTTATAGTTTGATAATTACAAAATGTGTAATATAATTATGTGTGAATGTGTGTGTGTGTGTGTGTGTGTGTGTGTGTGTTGATTCTCACAAAACAAAAAACGTTTTATTAAAAAATATAATTATGTATATATCTTTGTAGGTACCTATTAGCTTATTACGTTACTTCATTTTCTATAGTATAACTATTAAACGTAATACATATATATTCCATTTGTAACCGCCCACAAGTTTTTTGTGTATATGAGTAAAAAGGCGTGTGGATGGAACGTTTGTCTTGGCTCGTTTACGTAACAGACCGTTGACGCCTTTTTACTCATGAACGCAAAAAACTCGTAGACGCTCGCAAGCGTGTGGCGGCGACATTAACTTTTACTTAAAGTATTATACCGAATCGGTAGGTATTACCTATATAATTGGCACCAGGAATGACGTCACAGTCTTTTCCCTCGGCATTAAGGTTCAAAATCGCGTGACAATCGCATGATAAAATGGTAAAAATAGCGTTTTTTTAATTTTTTGAGGTTAATTTTGCGTCTATCAAAAAACTTTTACGGTTATTCCCTAGGTTTTAATTCATATTATCAGTACAAAAAAAAATTTTACTCAACGACTTTCAGGAAACGAGTTTCCGTCTTTCGGAAAAAAGATCAGAGGTGTTTTCCATTTTTTTTTAGAAATCTATACAAGATATAAAAAATCGTTTACGGTTATATGCGGTTATATAAAGGTTGAATGCATCTACCCTATTTTGTTCCAAAGCATAATTAATAACGGTTGTCGAGATAGAAGGTCTCCCGTTTTTAGAAATTTTTGAAATGTCGGTATGCATACTCTTAACATTACTTACTGTAAATTAATACTGATTCAAAAGTTATTCATAGGTACAAAAATACATAATACAAGAATATGATACTAAATTGATAACATGTAGCTACCTACATTAACTGAAAATAACGTGTTGTAATTTTTGCTAGTCGGGTAATTTGTATATTTTTGTAACAATTTTACAATAAAAATAATTATTATTCGATATATTTTCGGATATATATTCACTAACAACGAGGGTTGTCAACCGTACTAGAGTATAATAATAATATTGAAAGTGAGTTGCAAGAAATATATGGATCGCAAAATACTATATTTTTTTTTTGGCAACATTAAAACTAAGAAAATATCAACCAAATCCGCTTCACTTGTAAAATTTAAACGCAGTTTAAGAATTATATCATTGCCTGCAGTTTTCTACTGACGAATGAGTGTGTAATTTACATTAATTTGAAAATTGAGAAAACCACACTTTTCTAGCAAATAAAAATATTATAAAATTCAAGCAGTTCATAAAATGACAGTTTTTATTTAAATAGATAAGTAGTTATTTATTTATTTATTGCACATGGAACAGATACAGTCACAAAAACAAACATTGGCAGGTACATTAATACAAAAATATCAATACACAAGACCAATTACATCCGTTCACAATTAGCACACACGCAAAACAAATAGATTACATTACATAGTTAAAAATATATATCTTATATCTATAAAACATTTATGGTAGGGAAGGAGGAAGCATGGGAAGAGGAAGAAGAAGAGGAAGAAAGGAGGGGATAATGAAGGAAGCAACAAAAAAAGAGTTAAGAACTGATATCAAGAACAATAAGATAATGTGTATGTTTTCTTTTATTTTCATAAAATTATCGAATTACACCCTGATACATATTTGTACACTTCATAACAAGCTTAAAAGCTTGTGTCGTGAAGTGGGGTATGTCGGCATCGAGGATCGAGCGCGTTAGCAACCAGGCTTCCGATAACTTTTTAAAATTACTTATTGATGCAGATGGAATAATCAGCTGAAAAAATGTTGACAACCCTACTTACATGTTTCAACGCGTGTATACACAACGGTTTCCGAAGAAAAACCCATAGGAGTATTTACGATGATGTAGTATGAACCCCAAAAAACACAAAAACCCTTCAGAAATATGACGTACTTAATGTAGTTCTGGACAATTTACATCCAGACCTGCATTAAATTGTACCACAAATGTGTTATAGTTTTGTATTGTCTATGTGTTTATTGCTTTCATTCTTTTTTGTTGTGTTTATTGATTTATTGCATTTGATTTTGTGTTTGTAAACCTGACGATTCCAAGTGCCTTAAATATGGTCTACAGATGATTAAAAACCAATTAAAAATCCTCAAATAATAAAGCTTATACTTTTTAGTTGGATTTCAGTAGATGAATTATTTATAAAATGTTGAAATCATTGTCTATCCCATTTTAGATCCGCTTGCTTATTCATATTTTTTAATCTATTCTAGTTCCTAATATAATTTACTCGAATACTAATCGATACAATTAATTTTATTTACAAAATTCAATTAGATTTGTGCTTTTATCCCTAAAAAAAATCCTGTGTGGCTTTTGTACGGCTTTTGTGGGGTTTATTTATTTTGAGCAATATGCTTATGGGTTTCGTACTGTTACAATATACAACGGGAGTGAAAGAGATGCACATACCCGCATGATTCGAAAAATAAAAATCAAAATAAATAATGTATAAATTTAGATTCCCCAGTTGCCATAGAGTGGGGAACATTATATTTTCTTATTATTTATTGAATTATTTTTTCTGGAATTTTGTTACATCGAATTATAAGTCCATGTGGTGCATTTTATCA